>RJWT010005384.1:0-31077 GCA_004365215.1 Cuniculus paca | reverse complement strand
GGTTCTAGCAGGTGAGAGACGGCGGGGTCACAGCCCAGGAACACGAGTTAGAGGACAGCAAAGGGAAGGCGACTGTGTTCCAAGCCGCCCACCAACACGGTCGAAGAGAGCCAAAAATATAAGCCTGGGAGCCCGAGGGATGGGGCGCGGCCAGCGGGGAGAGCGGGAATTGCAGCGAGCGCGGGACAGCGGTGCACAACTTCGCGGCTGAGGCCAGCGAGGCGCGGGGGAAGGGGCGGGGAGGGCAGGGCGCGGGGCGGGGCTGGAGGGAGACTCAGTCCCAGTGCGCGCTGCTCCGGGCAGCCTCGGGCAGCTGAGATTCGCTCGCCCGGGACGGAGGCTGGAGCCGGGCAGAAGGGCTGCGGCTCGGCGAGGCGCCCTTGCTGGGTCGGAGGGAGCGGGCGAGAGGAGACCCCGAGGTCCCCAGCTGCAGCCTCGCCCGCCCGCCCGCGCCCTCCGCCTTCCTCCCCGCGCCACCGACCATGGATGGCAGCTCGCGGCTGTCGGTGCCCAGGTAAGACGCCTCCTCCTCGGGGCCGTTCGCAAACTTGCCCCGGGGCTCAGGGTTTCCCGCGGGGCGCCCCGGGAGGAGGCTGCGGCCGCGCCCTGCGAGCAAGCCTGGCCCAGGTTGTGCGAGCGGCTTTCGGACCCTCCCGGCCGCGGTCAGCTGCCCCGCCGGGCGCCGCGCTGGGCACCGGGTGGGTGACAGCCCCGTGTCCGCCTTTAAAGCCCCCGGAAGGGTGAGGTCGCCCCTGCCCAGCAGGGTCCCCAGGAGTCGGACTTTCCGTGGATACAGCTTTGGGGAGGGTTCGCGCCTTGCGGGGGAAATGGTGTCCAAGGTAGGCGACCGGGACGAAGGCAAAATATCCGCTTTCCCCGGCATCTTGAGGTGGCCCGGTACCTGGCCGGGAATCTGGGGTCGCCGGGTGGTGGATGGTGGGTGGGCGGAACAGGGGTGGCCGAGGTGAGAGGGAGCCGGGCCCCCATCCTTGGCGAAACCTAAACTGCACCCGAAAGGAAGACCTCCATCTCTTCCATTCAGTCCTCCCCCTCCAGCCCTTGCAAGGCTGCAACTCCACTAACTCCTTCGACCCTGAGCGCTCCCCGGTTTCACCCCAGCCCTAGGGAAGCCTAGCGGGATAGGTCAGGAAGCAGCCTTAGATGCTGCCAGGTGCTAAGAAAGTCTTGCTTGTTTTGCATCTCTTGATCGTTTCCTTTTCTCCCTCTGTTCCCATTCTGCTCGACTTCAGTCTGAGAATTCAAGCACCTGAGTTTTCTCTCCCGCCTCCCCCATAAATTTCGGAGGTAAATTGGGGCTGTGGAGCTGGTTGGGCAGACCGTTTTGCGCTCCGAGTGCTGGGCGCAGAGTGAATTCACATCCAGAGCAGCAGAGGATACTGTTGCAGGCAGGTTAAGATCATTTCGTGGCGGGTCCTCAGAGTGCATCCTGCTGTCACTTGAGGCTTCCTCTTTCCTCCAGACATCTAGGTGGCTTCCCAGTTAAAATGTCATGCCCTGGAATAAACACTTTAAGCTCAGTTTCTTGGAGAGCCACAAGAGCTGAGTGCACAGGCTAGAGTACACATGGAGAGGATACTGTGTTGCCAAGTACCCACGCTGGGGGTGCGAGTAGAGGCGGGGGTGGCGGAGGAGGTAAGAGACTGCATTTCCAAGCGTCGCAGCCTGTCATCTAGAAACTTGACATATTTCTATTCTGTGATGAAATAGCCTTTCCCAGCCCCCAGCCACCACCCTTCCCAGGAGGGTGGCAAAGCTCCTCAAAGACTCTCCTGGTTTCTATGCCTTGCCCGAAGCAGCTCTTGAGTGAAAAATCTTTAATACCTTCAGGCCAAACATGGTCAAAAGACCATTCTGACCTAATACATGAAAAAAAAAAAAGTTAAGAATGCCAATAAGATTTTTCAAAACTTTAAAAAAAAAAAAGAGCTATTGATTTTTAGGTCTGAGCATAGGGTTTTTAAAAGTCAAGTAAATTAGACATTCCCTTTCTATCCCCAGCTATTCTACTGCCTTCTGCCAATGGTCGTTAAGGTGCAAATGGTGAAGTCAGTGGTCCCAACCTTCCAGAGAGGCACTTTCCAGAACGGATCTCTCACTTTAAATACAGTTTTACAGATCAGTGTGACTGAATCATTATTTATTTGTATTCAAACACTAGGGCACTTTCTAAAATATTAAGAATAACATTGTGATAATAGCTTCTTAAATTACTTCTACTATAGTACTATAAAATCACCATATAAAGAACAAACTAAATGCCATGCTATCTGTATATATTAAAACTGTAAACTTTGTAATATGACTGCTTATGCACCAAGAGAAATCACATTCCCACAAATCAGTGTGAATGATTACTTTTATTACTGTTCTTATCCATAGAGATTACCTACAAGAGATAAATTTATTCCATCTTCTATTTCATTAAATAAAAAAACCATAATTCCCTTTAGTTGAAAGCCATAGGTATTTACTTTTTACATATGCAAAAAGTAAACTTGAATTTGAACTGATGTGTATAAATCATTTATTAGTCATACAACTAGTCCACAAAACATTGAATTTTAAAGAACTGATGATTGGATAGTCTACAAGAAATACCAAATTATTATTAGCCAAGACATTGGTTGTCTAGATTTGAAACCTGCCAGTATCTAATAAAATTAAATTGCTAAATGTATATCACTGTTTCTCTTTTAAAAATATAAAACAATTTGGACAGTCTGTTCAGTAGCTGAACAGAGAAAGCAAAATGATTTGCTAACAGTCAGTTATTGAATCTTTTTATCTGTTAGCTTTTTGATTTTCTTAATATTTTCAATTAAACAAAGAGAACTGAAATTTTAAGCCATGTTCTATGAATGCCAGTTTCAAAATTTAATTGGACTCATATATTTTATAAGCTTTACAGTAGGTTTTTAAAAAGTATTGAAGATTCTCTGAGTTGTTAGAATGAATTTTTTTAATTTTCAAGTGTGCAGTAAATTATGTGAATTATATTGCAGATTTCTTAGTAACACTGTTTATTAAAGCTAGATGAGGTGTTCAAAACAGGGAACTGGTCTGTGGCAAGATTAAATGTTTCCTTGTTAGTTTCATGGTAGACTCCGAATCCTTGTGTTTTCTGATAAGTAGGCTGGTTCCAAGAAAAAGAAACTTAAAGAGTTTTGGGGGATTTTTTTTTTAAAGGTCTAAAAGTTTAGGTAAAAGTTCTTTAGGCATCTGTTTTAAGAGAAACTTAATTTGCTAATGTCATACAACCAGACATTAGAAAAATAATCATTGTTCTGTCCTCCAGTGTGTTCCAATGTAGTAGTTTGCTCTTACAGAAGGAAAGTTGATTTCACTTACTTGGGCAACTAGTGTGTGTATATTAAGATTTATATTTTGTCAAGTATTATCCCATATATGAAATAATTTAATCATCACATGCCTGTGAGCTAATTATGACAGATATTATTTCCACTTCCTATAATGAAAACTCTGTAGCAAAAGGAAATTAAATAAAGCAAATAATTAGATTTTTAAATCCACAGAACGACATGTAGCAGAGCTAAGTCATCACCAAAGTTCTGCCCAGAAATCCAGTGTCCCTTCTCATACTGAATGAAAAACCCACACTTTATTTCAAATGGAAAAAATATTCTGGTATACAGTTTGGACAACCACAGATATCATCCTTGGAACGCTTTGGGGAAGCTTAAATGTAAGATCATCTTGTAAAGGTAGCAAGTACTGAAATAGCCTCTTTGCAAACCAAAGTAATTTGTTACTTTGACCATGCCTAAGCTTGAATTTAAAGCTTAGGAAAGAAATTGTCTTTAGCTTCCTGAACATTTATATTTTTATACTGTATAGTTTTGATCTTTTGTTTTGTTTGGCTTACTGTCTGCTATTGGAATAGTAAAGTTTTTATAATGTACTTAGAGTAAAAAAATAAGTTCATCCAAGATGAACTTTTGAAAAAGTAAGGTCCATTGATTTACTTTTCTGCTTTATTTTAACCAATCTGGAGTTTAACAAAACAATATGTCACTAAAACCCTTCAGAATCTCAGGATTGTGTCTGTCAGAATGTTAGTTACAGAGGGAAAAAGAACAAATACTGTTTTTAAATGAAGCAAACCTGAAACTATGTATGTACTGTAGGAAGGCTTTCTGTCCACAAGTTTTTACTAAATTCATACAAGAGGAGAAGGTATGTGCACATCTGCAGGTCCGTGTCCTAATTGTGGGAAACTCTGAGGGAAGATGGTCTGCTCCTCTGAAGTTGAGGAGCAGAGAGGAATATTAGATGCTGCCTGACGTGTAAACTTTGGATGATACATAATCCTGGAATGTGTTCTCCTCAAGGCCAGTGCTGCTGCTGCAGCCACATCCCCCATCATAAATGCCAGGGCAACACCATCCTGTAGAAAGAGACACTGAGAATCAGTAAGTCAGATGACCAAGATGCTGGGAGCCTATGTCGCTGCTGAGTGGTGGACTCTGGGTGAAGATGACATGGGATCTCTGAGAGCGATTTCCAATAGAAACCTTTATAAAAAATAGTGGAGTTCACCATTAACAGTGCATTTTAGACACTGCAATTTCCATGGACCCTTTGCTTACATCTGTGTGGTTCCTTTAGTAAAATATATATTGATCTGCTACAAATAATTAACTAGTAAGTGAGCTATTAGAATGCATCTTGTTTCTAAGAGATCTCCTTTGACTACTCCTAGAGGAATGCAAGTTTTCTCTGTGTGTGAGTTTCATCAATAACTTAAAGGAAGGGAAAAGGAAAGTGATATAGCTGATGTTGGGAGCCCTGGTGGTGAATGCTTTTCTGAAATTAAAGGCTGTGACTTCCTAGGAAATTGGTAAACTCTTGCTCTCCTGCCACATTGTCCTTACTGACTGACTGTTCTGAAGCAAGATGCTTATCCAGTCTGACTTATTTTGATTATCTAGGAAATATGAACAGTAACTGTGCTTCAAGTTTTTGGAAAGAATCTTGTGAAGATGACTTGAGACAGTCCATATGTTTGGAGTACAAAGAACTATTTAAGGATGATGAGTATTTCAACCTAACATACCTAATAGACTCCTCTAAATATGACAGCTTCATAATAGCGTTTTAATTGTTTTTCTTTTATAATAGCATTTAAAATCAATACTGTTAGGTAAGTAATGTAAATCAGACATAAAGTTTATTTTATCTGATAGTATAATTACTCTGACTTTCTTTTGGTTTATTTTTTCATACTTTTACTTTTATCTACATATATTTTCATATTTAAAGCTATTTATTATATAAGAAGTACTGTATTTTACTCTTTTTATGTCCTCTGGTAATCTTTCATTAACTGATATAATGAGACCATTCACAATTAGTATAATTCTACATAGGACTGGATTAAACTCTGTCAGCCTTCTGGCTATTTTCTATGTGTAACATCTGTCCTCTGTGCTCTCTCTCTCTCTCTCTCTCTATCTCTGTTTTCTAGTTGCTTTAGATTAACTGAAAACTTATTCATAATTCCATTCTATCCCCTCTACTGATTTACTATTTATACTTCGTTTTAAAAAAAAAATCTATGGTTATTAGAATGTATATTTATTTCAGAATGTCCAGAATGTATGTCTTTTATCAGTCAATCTAATTATAATAGACCACATCACATCCAGTGTAACGTTTTTTGAAATGCACATTCCAAATTCTCTCTTCTGATCCTTTGTCCCATTTTTGTTACACACACACACACACACACACATACATATATTGTTACATATATTTTGTAACTTTTTTGTAACATTACATATATATAACATTTTATTACATATATATAAATGCTATCAAAACATTGTATATTATTGTATTTACTTTAAATCAAAAAATGTTTTAGAACAATTAGAAATAAGGAAAAACAAATCTGATTTTACCATCATTTGTCTCACGTCTGACCCTTCACTTGTATAGTTTCAAGATTCTCCTGTGCAGAGAACTTCTTATGCTTTTTCCTGTAGGGCAGATCTGCTGGCAGTGAATTCTTTTGGGTTTTGTTTAAGAATATTTATTTCTTCTTCACTTTTTGAAATAGACTTTTTATAAGGATGGGGTTCTAGTTTCTTCCTTCCTTTTTTCCTTCTACCCTTTCTCATCCTTCCTTCCTTCCTTCCTTCCTTCCTTCTTTCCACTGTTTTAAGGATAGTATGTCTTTATTTTTTGGCCTCTGCCAGTAAGCTATTGTTATTCTTACTTTCCTTCCTTTCCGAATCACCTGTCTTTCATCCCTTCTTGGTTTCAAAATTTGTGTCTTATGTAGAGCAATTTGAATTTGATGTGCCAAGGATGTGTGTGTGTATGTGTTATTGTCGCTGTGTTTATTCTGCCTCATTTTCTCTAAAGTTGCATTTGTGGCTTGGTGTCTTATTAATTCTGAAAAAAATCAAGAATTCTTTCTTCAGATATGTTTCCTACCTCTTTCTTTTTCTTCTAAAACTCCAATTCTCATTAGACTATAGCTCGTGGATGCTTTCTTCTGATTTTCTTCTTTTTTCTTCTTGTTTTCATGTGTTGACCTGTATTCAACTCAATTAATACTTTCCTGAATTGATTCTACTAATAAATTTGCCAAAGGCATTTTTATCTGGTTATACTATTTTAAGATTTTGCATTTACATTTGATTTTGTCTTACAGTTTCTGTCTGCTGTAATTACTCATGTAAGCCTCCATGCTATTCACCTACTCAATCAGAGCAATTAAAATAATCATTACTTTTAATTTCTTACTAGATTAGTTCCAACATCAGCGTCATAGTTGAGTCTGGTTCAGAATGTTGCTTTATATTTTGTTAAGTGTTATTTTTTTTCCTTTGCTTTTTGTATGACTTGTCATTTTTTGTTGAAAGCCAGACATCTTATATAGGACAAAGAATTTCTCCAGTCAGAAACTGTTGTTATTTTCCTTTAAAGTTGAAGAAACAAGTCTCAGCGAGGTTAAATAACATCTTCAAGGTCATTCAGTTAGTGAGTAATAGAGTCGGAACATGAACCACAAAATATCCAACTCCAAATCCTATGTCATTTGATTATATCATTGTTCCTATTTCCTAATATTTGTGCATTTCCATTTTGAGGACCTCCGAGAACTCCTAATGCCACGTGACTCCATTTACTTACACATTTTTGATCCCATGCTCAAGGAAGTCATTGAGCCATTTATAGCGATGAGTAAGAAGTTGTCCCTGACTTTGACTAGCATAGTACAGTGTGTAATATAAGCATGCCTTAATTTTGAATGCCTTTTGATTCACTGTTTCTTAAAACATAGTTTCTGAATTACATGCAACCATGAAGACAGGTGGACACGTCAAGATAAAGTGGTGCCTCAGTTCACGAATTCATTTTTTTCCATGATTCTGGTCACAGAATTCACTCTATGATCCTGGTTGTAACTGAATTGCAATCAGAATTAAATTCAGGAGCCACGGTGCCCCTGAATTTTGACCCAGCCAATGAAAAGCCATGGAAGTATAGGACATGGAAGTCAATGTGGCTCAGGATAGGAATTTAAAAGTTTGTGTTTGGATCAGTGAAAGACAACAAGCCACACTCTAAAATTTCCAGCTCAGGAGAGGCTGTGGGGAAAAAGGAACCCTTCTCCACTGTTGGTGGGAGTGCAGACTGGTATAACCACTGTGGAGGTCAGTATGGAGGTTTCTCAAAAAGCTAGGACTGGAAGTCCCATTTGATCCAGCTATTCCACTTCTGGGCATATTCCCAGAAAAGGTGAAATCATCTTACCACAGTGATATATGTGCACCCATGTTTATAGCAGCACAATTTGTAATAGCCAAATCTTGGAAATACCCCACATGCCCATCAATTGAGGAATGGATAAAAAAGATGTGGTACTTTTATACAATGGAGTACTATTCAGCTATAAAAAATGATCACATTGAGGCTTTTATAGGTAAGTGGATGCGACTTGAGACCATACTCATAAGTGAAATAAACCAAACCCACATGTGTAAACACTGCATTGTCTCCCTAGTATAAGAAACTGAAAGACTCAATAAGATACAAAATTCCCAATAAATATGGAGAAAAGGTTCTGAAGTCCAATGGTGCTTTTATTCTTTGATTTGATTGGTTTAAGTCCCTTTCCTACTATTTGATTGCACTATGTGAGAAGATAGGAACAGCTCTTTTGAAAAATGGGACATTACGGTAGCCATTGCTGGTTTCTTCTTGTCTGACTTGAAGGCCTGTAGCGCTCTTTTGTTTTATCTGATTTCATATTACTTTGTTTTGTTTGAGTTTATTGTCTGTAAATGTATGAACAACCATTTTGAAGAAAGCAAGAGACACTAGGGTAACCATTGTTAATTCCCTGTTGTTATGTTTTGAAAACCTGTATAGCTTGCAGTGTTCTGTTCTGAAATGCTATATTGTGTTTGACTCTATTCTGTTTTGTTTTGCTTTGTTTTGTCTTGTTTTGTTTTGTTTTGTTCTATTCTCTTTAAAAAAAATTAAAAATAATTTCCAGCCCAACACCAAGTTCCATTTCAGGTTGAGATAAAAGAGCTGACATTTTCCACCATATGGCTTGAGAGTTAGCACCCCTCATTTCAAATATTATGTAAACATGTTGTTGCAATAGTCACCTGAATGTCTAAGAATAGCCATGATTTTAAGCATTTAAGATTGTTCAAAAACATAATGATTTTTCTATTGCTGTTTTAAGACACTTTCACAATTTAGTGGTTTATATGAATTTGTTTCTTCTCCATTTTGTGTGTTAGAAGTCTGACATGGTTTTAAGTGCAGAAAGTCAAAGTGCTGGCAGGACTACACTCCTCTGTGGAAATTTTTTTTCTAGAGAAAAAGTTTCCTTACCATTTTCTGGCTTCCAGAGCTGGCCATATTCCTTCCTGTTCCCCACATGTCCCCATCTTCAGAACCCATAATGAGTGACTGTGTTATCGTACTTCACAGCCTTCTGGTTCTGGCCTCCTTTTCAGCCTCCCTCATCCACTGTTAATAATCCTCATGATTACACCAGCTCTCTAGATAATCCAGCATAATCTTCCTACATTAAAGTCAGCTGATTAATAATCTTAGTTCCATCTTAAACCTTGATCCTACTTTGCCACATACTTTAATACACTCACAGCTTTCAGGAATTAAGATGTGGATGTCTTTAGGGGAATCACTATTATAACTGCTACAGGCATCAGTTGAGATAATACAGATCGTGTGGCTCTTAAATGACACTTGTGATTCCTCCAGAAGTTATTTATTTATTTTTCCTTTCTCTCATCTCCTTCCTTATTTCTTCTTTAATTAATGAAAAGGGCATGGGGACAAGACTATTTGTTCCTCTTCTTCAAAACATGAGTCACTCAGAACCCTGAAGGTGTTAAGTGTCTGTGATTGCCCGATGATTGACTCTTTGCCCGATGGTTTCTTCTTGCTCATGTTGACATGCTACCTAAATCAGTATTCTGTTAACCACTGTGTAACGGAGGTGCACAGACGTGAATGTGAGGTTCACAATCTTAGTGCAGCTAAGATGAAACAGCTACCCAATTCTCAGTGATTATTCAAGAATACAAAGTCAGATCAACAGAACCTGGAAACTCTGGAGTTCATTCGTTGGCACATGTTCATTGCTGTGGTCACTGATGCTATTCAGCAAGTACTTTGAGACCATCATGACCTGATCTTGAGCAAAGGGCAGGATTATACTTTTTCTCCCTCATGCAATATATAACCATTTGATGTGATTTGGCCCATGCAAAGTACAGAATTTTCAAGATAAACACTGAGCTTAGACCCTGGACTGCATATCAGCTGCATCTCTCCTACACAACGGTTGACAGAAAACTGATTTTGGTAGCACAAGTGAGGGGAAGACTGAAGAGTCAATCATTAGGCGATGCTAACTGAGTAGACACTCGCTGGAAACCTTGAAGACTGGATAGGCTGAGTGAGGCAGAGTCCTGCATTCTTTGCACGACCAGTATATGACAGGTATTTTAGTCCATGGGTAGAAGAATGGAGGGAAACACACCAGAGAAAAGACCCAGCACACTCTCAATACTAGTTTTTCTTTTCATTTTCTGAGTGATCTCTCAGACTAATCAGATCAATGAGTCCTTCAATTATTTGATTCTCAACAGCATTTGATATGATCTACAGGTCACTTCTAACTTGTTAAAACAATTTATCCCTAAGGAGAAATTCACCTATAACACAGACCTTTTGAAATACCAAAGGCTATTTTCTTCTCTCTGTGGAGAAATGAGAGCCCATCAGATATGGGATGCCAGAAATCCAAAGAACTTGGGTGAAGATCATCTTGCTCAACCCCCTTTCTTCACAGATGGAGAAGCCAAAGTCAGAAAGTTATATGAACTGCTCAAATCCATGGTGTCTTGGTTACTTTTTTCTCAATGTTGAGACAAAATACCTGACGCCCAAAATGACGGAAGGAAAGGTTTATTCCTTACAGTTGTGGAAGTTTCAGTCCATACTTAGCTGACTCCAAGGCAGGATGGTGTGGCTACAGGGCAGCTGTTCATGGCAGCTGCAAGGGGCAAGAGCAAAAGGGCAAAAGAGAAAAACAGGCCTCCTTCCCTCCCTTATATTGTATGCTGGCTCTGCCCCTGGCCGGGTGCAGCACTCACAAGGCTGATCCCAGCGCTAGACCAGAAACCAATCACAAAGGCTAGATTCAGCCACCTCCAAGACTTAAGAGGCTTGGGGTGTGGGGGGCCAGGGCAGGATCTAGACACAAACTGTAACACATGTATTTAGAGATAGAGCCAGAAGTAAAGCCCTGTGCTCCTGCTTATGCCTACTACTTTTTGAAGATTTTTTTATAGTAATAATAATAACAATAATCTCCAAAACATAGCTCTGAACTCTTGGAATTTTCTGGTACAATGTAATGTATCTGTTATCCACATCTAAATAGTTTCTTTGCTTTTCTATAAGAAAAGTAATGTCTGTGTAACTGCGTAGGCCATCCTTTCCCTGCAGCTGCTATACTTGCCAGGAACAAATTCAAACCTCAAATGTAACAACAACGTGGAATTTTATGCCTTGAATATCTTGTGTTTTTAAACCAGGATATTGACCTTATTTTATAGTATGTATTTTCCTTAGATCTGAGTTTCATTGTATGGTTTATCATTTTATTGGCTATATCTTTTCTGTTAACTATACATTTATAGTGAAACAACATGAAATGTCCAACATTAATCACTCAATCATTTTCTTCATAAGCGGTGGACAAGAATAATTTTCCTTTGTGTTGGAAATATTGCAATGATCTTTGGTAAATTGGAACTCATATAAAATAATGGCATATATTTAATTACGCTTTTATCAATAATAGACTATCTGAAAAATTGTAATTCTTTAAAATGTCTAGTGCATTAGAGTAAAACCAATGTTTTAGAATAAAGAGATAACAAAATAAAATGCTAAACTTTTCTGAGATAGGTTTTTTGTTCATTTTGTTTTGTTTTGTTTTTTGGTACCAGGAATCAAACTCAGGGCCTTGTTTTTGCCAGGCAGATTCTGAGCTATAGCCCCAGCCCTGAGATAGGATTTTTAAAATAATTCATTAAACATAATGAAATCTATTTTTTTAAAATACAGTATCTACAAATAGGTGGTGGATATCAATTTATAGCAAAGGTTATAAATTATATCAAGGTCATTAATGCCTAAAAATACCTTTCCATAAACTTTGCATTTTAGTACACTTTTATCAGATATTAAAATGTATTAAAAATGATAGCAACTTTAAAATATTTTGTGTTGCTTCCAGTGTTACAAAGAAAATTAATCATTTTCTTTCTTTATGCTTCAGTATTAATGTAAGTTAAATAGCACTCTTAATTTCTTTTTCCAACAAAGAATTCAGTAAGTGGTCTTCGACAGGCTGTACCTCTGAATAGACTTACCCATTCATTTTTGGTTTGAGTAGCCAGTTCTTTCACTCCATTTGTGTGGACAGATAAATTAAATAAATTATCTAGGTAATTCAACCCCAAAATAAAATTCACATAAAAATAAATAATCAATCAAAATCATTGTTCTTTAAGTAAAACCTTGACCCTGAAGTCATTGCTGATTCATGTACTTAATATAGCCTGAAGATTTGTAATTTTTACTTGAACTTTTTTCCTAACTGAATCAACATTGCTTCAAAATAGCAATTAAAAGGTGCATTCACTTCCCCTGTGTAATTATCATCAGGTCAGTGATCTGACCTGGCATTCTGTTAAGCTGACATTAATCTTCTTCTCTTGTAAAGGTGGAAAAATTGTAGTGACTTCATAGGAATCATGTAATTTAGAAGATGATCTGCAGCTTTACCACATGAATCACTGTAAAAGAAGAGTGCAAAAAAAAAAATTCAGTGTCCATGGAATATTTTATCCAGAGAAGTCTGGCTCATAACCTTAATAACATCCTGCCCTTGGACGTCATAATTCTTCCTAGGAGGGGAAAAATGTGTGCACTGTGTTGAAGATAGGATCTCCTTCAGGGTTTATCCTGGGTCCAAGGCATTTTTCATAGGCCACATAAGAAAAGGTGGAGATCTAATCCAAGTTTTCATCTGGAATATTATATGAGATTGGTATGGATTGTTGGGAGTAGGCAAAAGAAAAATAAAAGGACTGAAGGTTTACTCCTTATTTGAAAGAATGAAACTTAGTGTCTTGAATGTGGTCTTCAGGATAAATACTACCCAGATAAATACTACCTGCCTGGCAAGTGCAAGGTCATGAGTTCAATCCCCAGCATAAAAAAAAAAAAAGAAGAAAAAAAGAAAAAGAAAAAAGTATATCAAATTTTGAAATTTACCTTTCAAAATAGCAGCATGAAAATTAGTTCATTTTTATCAGTATCTTAAAAGTAAATATAAAGTTACATAATAAATAGTAAATGAGGTTGGATTGGAAGATCATAATTTTCCCATTAGTATCCAAAATTGGACATTTTGTGTTATAGGATTAGAAGCAGTATCGGTTCCATACCTATACTCCACAGACTCATCTATTTTACTGACACTCCCCATAATTCTCTGACTCTTAAATCTGTCCTTGTGTGAAACCTGTCATGTCAGTCCTCATTGATTTTCTCTTTTTTCAATATTATCTGGCCTCCCTCTGCCAGAATCTCATTCGATGATGGTTTGACATTTGATTAAAGAATTTTCTAGTATTACATTCTCCTCCTTTCTGAACTGCTTCATCTTCTCCAAGATTTGTCATTTCAATTAGCATTTTGTATAAATACAGCTCACAACCTCTTAAATTATCAACAGGCAGCAACTACCAAAGGTTTTGATGTGATGGACAGAGATAGACCTCAAGGGCAGTGAGAGGGCTCTGTACTGAAGACTAATTGTTAAGTCCATTAGTTAATGAAGTTTTTATTAAATAATCTTGCAACTACAGATACTGGCTTGTAAGTAAAATGTACCTTTGGTCCTTGGGGGGACAATTTGTAATGACTGAGGTTGCCAGATTTCGTCAGGGAATAGCACTTCTGAAAATCTGTGCCATTTTCACCAACATTATCTGCACATGAGTGAATTATCTACTGAAGAGTACAGAAGCAATAAATATTTCAAATTGAATGTTTCAGTCCTCTGAGAATTGTTCCACTATAGTTAAATTATGGAGGACTTGGTGTTTTGAAGATACCTGACAATTATTTTTCTGTTTTTAACACATGGGTAGTGGTTTGAATTGAATATATAAAAACACCAAACAGTGATCCAGGAAGACAGAATAGATTGTCCTGAATGTGAACTCATTTCTCTTCTCTTTCAAAAGGACTGCAAGGTTGTTCGAAGGCTAAAAGATAGCAAGTAGATCAATCAGATTAAATCTGCATCTTGGATCAGTGATAGTGTCTATGGTGACCACAGCCTTGGCAAGATAGATACCTGTCCATTTCACCATAGTTAGGGGTCCCTCATCCCAATAATGAATTCCACATTTCTGAGGTAAGCAGAACAGTCCTGCTGCAGAAACAAGCTTTTTCATGGAGACTTGAGGTCACACGTAAGATAGAGATGTCAGAAAAAAGAATTGCTTCATTTATTCAATACACCTCATAACCCTTTCCTGTATCCAGATGATCTGAGCTGAAGAAACAAAAGTCAGCACTATCTTCAAGGAACTTGAGTACCAGTGGGAGAAAAGGACATCAATCAGCCAATGGTGTACAGTAAATTGGCACCTGTGCTCCAAAGAAAATGAAATATGGCTTTGAGGAGCGTATAACAATGGACGAGAGTTAACCAAAGAGGCAAGGACGGGCCTCTGGAGGAAGAATGCTGCAGCAGCCAGAATATCAGTTGGAAAATTCCTAGGCTATGGAGTGCTTGCACAACTCCAGGTTGGTTCCCATAATGCAGGAAATGAAGAGGAGCAAAGTGACAATTGAGACTTGAAAGTGAGGGACCAGAATATGTTAAGCCTTGATAACCAGTGAGTCTTCATCCTAAAAGATACATGTGTGACATCATTGAAATTTTTCAAGTTAGAGGTGCATGGAAACCCTGGGTAAGATAACACATATAAATGATGCAAGTCAGCACCTGGTCATTGTAGACAAGCAGGATCTGTTATTGTTGTCTATTTATTAAAAATTACTGATGCCCAGTTGATCTTAGCTCACAGGGTAGCCAGAAAAGGATTAATCAAAAGTGGCAATTATCATGAAGCGGGCACTTTAAAAGTATTCCTGAGTTTTAAGATACACGGGGATATACAGAAGCTGACAGCAAGCAGCTTGGCCATATGTCATGTAGACAAAGAAGGCAACCCAGAGGGATCTTCCTCATGACATTTGTTGAGATACTAGCACAGGTAGCAATACTGCCACACCTGCAGACCCCCATGGTGACCTGTGCATTTTGTAGATAGCTATGGTCATCTCTGCAGTATCAAGGTGGGGAAAAGTGAGAGGGAGAGACAGAGAAGAAGAAAAGGGAAAGAAATATTGGAGAGGTGACTGACTCACTTAGCTATCTTAGGCTACTTCATACATGGAAGACACTGAATTCAATACAATTTGTTACAAACATTTGTTGTGTTCGGTAGATACTATTTTCCTTCAGTTCTTAGGGTCTGTATCTCTACCTCTATCTTCCTTTCTGTATCTCTTTGGGTCGTTAAGTTTGGTCTTTGATTGGCTTAATAATCTCAGCAATCTCAGCAATGAATGGCTCACTTACCTCTTAACAATCCCTGTCTCCCTCTCCAGGGTCATTAAGGGTTCAACACTTAGTATAAAATATGGGGTAGTGTCTGTAACACCCAGTTTATCATTGCTGCTGCTGATACCCAATTGTTCACTGACATGCAACCGCTCCCTCCTCACATGAAAAGTGGGACAGCAAGATCTGTTTCATCAGGGACCAGCAGTGCTTAATGACTCAGCTTCTGTGGGTACAGAAAAGCCATTTCTTCCAGAGTTTTGCCACCTCCTCATGTCATCGACTTAAAGAAGGGCTGGATTCCTACTGACTTCTATATCCTCCCTGCCTTGCCTTTCAAAAATCAAGTTAATACAGTAATACATAATGTATGTTTGCCACACAATCTTCTTGTCAGTATTCACAGCAAATAACTGATTTCACTGAATTCTTCTCATAGATATTGATGACTTCTAATAGGTGCGCAAACATAATTTAGTAAAAGTGGCCAAACCAGTGACCTCGTTGAAGCTTTAACCAAAATATACTTATCAATAAATAATCAGGAGAAGGACTTAAGTGGCTTGGTTAATGAGTATAATTCAAATGCAAAAGAGATCTTCACATAAGACATTGCCTATGTCATAATACCTGAAGTTCACTTGCATTCTCCAATTTAACGCTTTTGACTTTTAAATGGAGCAAAAAATGGTGGCAAACATGTAAAGAGTTTCTTGTTCTAAGAATCTGCTTTCTTTTCTGATCTCATTAATTTGGTGTAAAATGTACAGAGGCAACAAATATCAGCCTCTGAAAAACGCTGAGTTCTGAGTCTACTGGGCTTAGGCTATTTTTTAGAGAAAGAATGTGGGTAGGTTGTCAACAACAACTAAAAATAAAATCAAAGAAAACTCTTAAAAAATATGTATTTTCTCACTTTGGTGGACACTTTCCTCTGTGTTTATGCTAGCAAATTGTACTTCTGAAGAAATATGAATTTTTATAATGCTTAGTGTTAAAAGAATACAATTAGTAGAAAATCTATTAACACTTTGGGTCTGGTTCTAGAAACTCCACAAACAAGATATTTTAACTGATTACCACATAGTTGATACAAGGACACAAAAGCTTGGGATCCAAACTGGCAAGAACACACAGTCAAATATTTGAATCAAGGGCATTTTGTAAAAGCAGATACTGTGCCTCTGTGTTTCTGAGAAAGTGTTTCATGAAACTTTTTGCTCACTAATGACTGGAATTCATTTGGGAGCCAAGAGTTCAACTGTTAACATTCTGAAGCAAAATACCATTGTTTCTAAATTGAACCAACTCAATAGCCTTCCAATTACACCTGCTCAGAATGCCTCAAAGGGCTCATCTGGGCTCTCCGGTCTTCCTGTCTGACTTACCTTTTCCATTGTTGTACAGATTGACCCACTTTGACCCATTTCTGTATACTGAGTCCCATTGCCTGAAACACGGTCTTCTCTTCCTCACCTGGTTATGTCCCATTCACCCAGATTCTCAGGGCAGCATTCCCCATACTCCTTTTATAGGGCAGATCCCCCTAAGTATCATTGCATGGCATTCGATGACAGTTCCACATTTTAACTTGTTGATATGCCTGTGTCCTTAATTCCTGACTACTCCACACCCTGAGAGTTTGAAGAAAGCATAATTCATATCTGTCTTTGGTCACTGGTGCATCTGCAGCATCTACTATAATATTTGACAAGATATCAGCTCAAACAAATTTTCGTGAGATGAATAAATGTGACATAAATTTTACCTAAGAATCTTTAGGCCAAATTTTACCTGTGAGTGTGGAGAACAGAATTGCTACTTTGTTATTTGGATGACCAGGAAAGCCAGTAGAAAGCAAAGGGCAGAGCCCAAAACACTGGAGGTAAATGTATATTAGCTCAGGAACATTCCAAGGGTTATAGTATGTTAAAGATTACACTTTTAAAACATTCATTGTCTCATCAAAATATATTTGCTATATACATATTTGCTTCTAATAAAATATATCAAAAGGTTCACATATATCTAGCTAAAAGACATTTTAACTGCATTATGGTGAGGGAAATAGACGTAATTAGTACAACGAAACACCTTCCCTGCCGTTCTCTGCTTTGAAGACCATCAGTTCCATTCATAGCATTAGTTCTGATTCATTCAAAAAACCAAACTAGCCTGAATTTCTCCCCTTTGATCTGAATGTTGGCTCATTTCTGTCTTCCCCAATGTGATAATGATTCTGATGTTAAAGATCTTGCTTGTAAGTTAAAGGTGAGGAACATTAGGTCACCTCTACTTCTTTTCCTAGGAACAAAAACTCAGCTTGAGCCTCCCAGTACTGACCCATAGTCCTAGTGGCTGTCAATAAACAACGGAGTGGACCGGAGGGAAATTTTAAAGACTTCCTTATGACAAACAGCTTGCGTGGATCTAGCAACGATGGCACAGAGAAGTCTGTGGCCTCTGTAGCGAGGAGTGAGGATGGGGGAGAAAGGAATGAGAAGACGAAAGCCCCTGGATTCCATTCACCGAGTCCCTTATGGTGCCTCTCGGTTCAAATGACCTCTAGTTACTGTTCTTCTTGACTCTAGGCCCAGACCTCTCTTTCCTTAGAAAGTTTTATTTAGAAACCTTGTGTATTTCTCTGATCTCTTAAGACATGAATCATTCTGAAATTCCGGTTTTATAAAAAAAGTTTTATAAAAAAAAATTCTGGTTTTACAAATCAGGAACGCCTTTTTAAGGGCCAGGAAGACATGTCTTTGAAATGTAGACTTCAGGGAGATCCTAGAGAGTAAGGTCCTAACTTCTCGGGGTGCTTTGCTGCGAGCTATAAAACTACCTCTTGTGAGGATGCTATGAGAAAGTTTTCTTTTGGATAAAGTCAGTCACAAATGCAGATAACACAGATAACTCCGCTGCTGCTCTTAAAATTCTCCACTGATCTTTAAACAGAGTTGAGTGTAGCCTTCATTCTTATCACTTTCCCCTATTGCGGCACCTTGACTACACTCTTACCCACTCTGTTTAACTAACAGAGATGCACTTTTTGATTCAACCATCAATCTTTAGTTTCTTCCTCAGTCTTAGTTTCTTTGTCTATGGCACAGGAGGAAGGACTGGATTCTTTCAGTGTTAATAAGAATGCAAGAAAGGAGACAGAATTTGAGGAATATTCAGATAGTGAAATTAGAAGGATTAAATATTTAGGGTAAGGGGGAAGTATTCAAGGATGAGTTCAGATTTTCTGTAGTTCATATAATTTGAGTTGACTTTAATGCCAAAAAAATAAAAAACTGAAAACTCTTAGGGAAAAGCAAATCAAGTGTAAATAAGTTGAATTTAAGACAGACGCTGAATATAAACACATAGACATCCAGCAGACTGCTGGATATTCAATGCCAAATCTCAGGGGAAAAGTTTGCAGTGAGAATGTGAACGAGACTGAAAGGATCAGAGAGATACAATCTCGCAGGAAAAATTGGTCAAGCAAAAATAGCTCTTAGCTCTCCTTTTCTCACTCCCACTTCTATTCTTACTAAATTTGAATCTTTTGATATTTTTATTTTCATGGCGGGCCACATGTTCACTCTGCTGGCAATAGAATCAAAGCTCTCAGACTGTCCTTTCAGATTCCCCCAGCTATATCTTGAAATTTATCTCTGGCTCTCCCCACTACTGGCTATATTAGCCACCACCACACTGCAGTTGGCAGTCATTGATCTCTCAACCCCATTCCATGGGCTAACATTGCTAGACCATGCTGAAAATAAAAAATAGTGAATTCTGATCCCAGTTATCTTAACATATGTACATGTTGTTTTCACTTATTCCTCTGAGGTCTGAAAAAGGGACAAGTGCATGAAAGTTGTAGCTACTGGACAGTTTGGGTAGTAAATAGTTGTTTGAATGGATCGTCAGCACTGAACAGCAGCACTGATTAAATTCACTAGGTAATTGCTCAGTTCTCCCTGTTACTCTACAGACTCTTGGAGGAAATGAATCTTGAGTATGGTCTTCGTACTGCCAAACATCTCCTGACCTTTTCCAAGTGGATCAGTCATAATCAACTTTCTTCAGTTTGGTGCTGTTGTGGCCCTGACATTTCCACACTGGTCTTGTGCATTCAGCAGCTGGCTGGGCAGCTACAGCTTCATTTAAAAAATTAAAAACACACCATTTGTTTTCTGATTGCCTTGTTTGCTTGGGCCCTTTTTTTCTTTGTAATGTAATAATGATTCAACCTAAACAAAACCACCACCATCCTTTTGTGGCCATCTAAATAGTCTTTGAAAAAGATTCAGTGTCTTGTTTTCTCAATGTTTAGTTCCAAGATCTCCCAACAGTAGTTTTTCTAGCAATTATAAAACAGTAAGACTTGCATACTGGCCCAGAACTTTCTTCCACTTCTTTGTCACAAAAGTGCTGCTTTTCTTATCCCCATACTAATAGCCCAAGGTAATAAAAACACTTGTGATGGAGAAAAATGGACTGAGAAGTGCTCTGAAAGTGATTTCTATAAAGAACAACTTGAAAAGAAGAATAGCAGTGTTCTATTTCTAATTACTCAGCTGCTACAGTCTATTCTCACCAGCCATGAAAAACCCTGAAATATTCAGATGTCTATTCCATCAGATCATTTGCATGCATTTATTCTATGATCATCAATACACAGCTTGTTGAGACCATTCACTGTATTTTTGAGCTGTATAGAAAGTGCTCTGTAATGGAGAAATAGCAAGGCATGGGGTTGGACAATGTGAATTTAACCTCATATCCTATGACATATCATATGACTTTATAAATATTATTTAAATACCCTGAATATATATCTGAATATTTCATGATCTAATTTTCATTATTTATGTGCCAAGAAAACTAAAGACCCACATGAAGATAACTAGTATAGAAGAGTAATATTATATGATATATTCCTTATCTCTTACATGTTTTACTTGTATATATTCCTTTTTGTTTGTTTTACCAATATGTTATAAACTCACAAAGGCTGGGGTTTTGTCTGCTTAATTCAATACAGTACCTTGATCGCCTTGCACAATGATTGGTTATCAGTATCCGCCTGTTGAAAGAAGAAAAGAATGAATGTAGACACATCTTTTTTGTAGTTTTATGAGTACTTAGAAGGATTACATCCTTTCTGCTTATTATTCTTACAGCATAGTTAATGGGACTGTAAAATTGTCAGAGAAAAGTCTCATTTTTATTGGATGTTTTAGAAGTTGAAGACGTTAGAAAATGAGAAACTCAGAAGTAAATCTGAACTAGTGACAAAAAGGACTGGAACATATTACCATGACCATTGCTGCCATCTCCTAAACATATAAATATGGTTGAAGCATTAAGATTCATTGCATCTGCAATAGAGAAAAAGTGAGCCATTCAAGTATCTTATATGTGTATCAGTCAGGGTTTACTAGAGAAACAGATATAATACAAGATACACAACTGTGTAAGGAATTACAAGATGGACTTACAAGGGTCAGCCACAAGGTTGAATGAGGGAGCATGCAGAGGGTGACCCCACTCCTGGTACCAAAATCTGTATCAGTCAGGGTTTACTAGAGAAACAGATATAATACAAGATATACAACTGTGTAAGGGATTACAGGATTGGCTTACAATGGTCAGCCACAAGGCTGAATGAGGGAGTGTGCAGAGGATGTCTATGCACTAGATGTTGAAAGGTCCAGCCCAAGGACTGGAGCTTACTGCAGTGTCCTGTGCAAGTCCGTATCACAAGGCCAATGAGTCTACGACGGAACACTGAAGAATCTGCAATGAAGGCTGAAGAGTCTATGACGAAGGCTGAAGAGTCCCAGGCAGAAGCTGAATAGTCTGTGCCAGAAGCCAGGAGACGACGTCCAAGCTGAAGGCGAAGACTGGAGCTCCTCCTAAGAAGCAGCCCCCAGTCCCTCCTCCTTTGTCTTTTATTATATTCAGGCTGCTCCCCTGGGGTGGGTGTAGCACTCACACCATCTGCCTGCCCTCCTCTTGCACAGGCTGAGGATGTTACCAACTAGGGACCCTGACCCTCTGCTGAATCACTTAAAGTTCTGACCTTCTCAAGTTGACACAGTGAACAACATCCTAGAAGGGTAACTGCTTGTTCTCTACACCCCAGGATGTAGAGCTGCTGAGTTACTTGGTTAAGCATCTAGACTTCTCAAGTTGACACAATGTATAAACCATAACATTATACTTTGCATAAATAAAGCTTCCTCCTGGCTCTTGTGTTGGTCAGCTTTCCATTCTAATAATAAACATCTAAAATAATCAACTTATAAAGAGAAAAATTTTATTTGGCTCACAGTTTTACAAGTTCATTTCATGATTTGTTAGCCCTGTTCCTTGGAACCTGTGGTACCATATCATGGCAGAGCAAAACTGCTCACCTCAAGGCCAGAAAAAGCGGGGAGGGATGTTCCCACAATTCATATTAGGGGACACCCCCAATAACCTAAAGACCTCTCAAGAGGCTCCATCTCTTAAAGGTTTCACCACCTCCCAGTAGCATCACTTTGGGGACCAAGCCTTTAAGCACATGGGGACACTCACGACCCAAATTCTACCCGTTCCTGTTTCTAGTTCTGTCCCAGTTGGGATGTAGCTACATGTGAAACATGTATGTCAGCTCCTTTTGAAAATCGTAATGTAAACACTGTGAAAGTAAATATATAAGTTAGTCATCTTATCTCAAAGTAGATCTTGAGGGAAATAAAAAGAGTCTTGTTCTGTCTGTTGGCACGTCTTGACTAATCCTTCACAAGGGAAGGCATTTCTAACTATAATGCTCTCCTATATAGGACACATTCAGTTCCACTCTAGCTAAAAACTGGCTAATAAACTGATGACCTGCTGCGTCTTCTCCCTGGGCTTCAATTAACAATAGCTCCTAAATTACAAGGCTTTGCTTGTGACTTTGGTGCCCCACAAAAGCTCTATTGCCGGTTTGCATCTATAATTTGCAATAAATATTTAACTTACAAGATTTATCTCAGAAATATGTTTATAGGACTCTCAAAGATTTTACAAGTAAGAAAACAACTGTTTTAAGGTACTAAGCACCGCAGGACTCTTTTTAAATAATTGCTCTAGCCAGATTTGCTCACTTTCTGCTCTCTGTTTACTTTTCCCAGTGGCATCTAATGAGGCAATAGTGTAAACCTTCTGTGCCAATAGCTGGATTGTCCCAGTAAGGATGAAGCACATCCACCTGCTCAGCCTCAGTAAAATTCCATGGTCTGCTTCCCTGTAAGGGCTGAAATGCAATTTCTAAAATCAAGTTTTCTTGGATGTTGGCTGTTTGGGATATGGAGTTATGAACTGAAAACACGTATTTAGAACATATGTATTTAGGGTCAGTTAGTGAGCAACTTCTGTTGGTTATGGTTCACACAGAGCATAATATTTGAAGTCCCTATTAATAGTAGTGGCATGCAAGCTATAGCTATGTGGGACTATGTGTTCTAGCTACTTTATTTTCATTATCTACCTTTAGGAAGCAAAATATCCCAACTCCACCAATTTTTATCTCAGAATTAGTAACTGTTGAGGTAATGCAAAGGGTATTTATTGCTAAACTTCAGAAAGAAGTGCTGTCCCCATCTCTGGGCCTTTCTTCGCAAAGCAAATGAGTTGGGTTAGGAGCAAAATAAAAAAACTGTGAAAGCGAAGTCACTATAATTGTTATTAATTTTTATGAACAAGGTACAATTGAACACTGTGATAATGCCTGTGCTGCCTTGGAATGCACTTGTAATTAAAAAACTTACACAAAAATGGAGGAATGATGCTATACTGTCTTAAAATGGTTTTCTTGGGTGGTTAATAACTCTTATAAACAGGTAATTGGTGTTGAAGTGGCTTATTTACACATTTTGTAAAGTTATAATTTGGTCAGTAATATTATTACTTCTGAAATGCTGCCCAAATAAAAACTTTATTATTTTAATTAAATTTTTCCTCAAGTATAAAACTTAGAAGAACTCTGTATCACATGCCTAGTTTTCTTTACGAGTTTAGAGTGTTTTAATGTTTTTTGTATTTTAATTTTTTTATTTTAAAGATAGTAAAACCCAACAAAACAAAATAAATCCAATCAAAACACAGCAGTGAAATTGGTACAGAACATCGAAGCAGGGTAATAGGAAAACAATGGCTACCATAGTATATCTTATTATCATCACAGTAGTCCTCCATTCCGTCAGATATAGCAAAATCAGGTGAAAACAAAACAAAGTAAAACCAATCAAAGCAGAATATTGAATAAAGCAAAAAAAAATTAATAAGAACAAAGCAAAACAGTGAGAACCATATTACACTTTGTCTTGGTTACTTTTTTCTCATTGTTGAGACAAAATACCTGGTGCCCAAAATGAAAGAAAGAAGGATTTATTTCTTACAGTTTGGAGGTTTCAGTCCATATCCAGTTGGCTTCAAGGCAGGGTGGCATGGCTGAGGGGCAGCCATTCATGGCAGCCCACAAGCTGCAAGAGCAAACAGGCCAAAAGACGGAAATACACGCCTCCTTCCCAACCTCACAGTGTATGTCGACTCCACCCCTGGATGGGCGCAGCACTTACACCACTAATCCCAGAACTAGACAAGGAACCAATCACAAATGCTAGATTCAGCCACCTCCAAGACTGCATGAGGCTTGGGGGCCAGGTAGCCATTGTTGATTTCTTATTGTCTGGTTTGAAAGTCTTTAATGCTTTCACTCTTACTTTGATTGGTTTTATATTATATTATTTTGTTTTGTTTGAATCTGTTGTGTGTGAAGATATGAACAACCATTTTGAAGAAAACAAGAGACACTATGGTAGCCATTGTCAACTTCCTATTGTTTTGTTTTGAAGTCCTGCATTGCTTGCATTGGTCTGTTCCAATCTGCTGTGTTGTGTTTTACTCTGTTTTGTTTTGTTTTATTCTCTTTAAGATAAAAAAAAAAAGATAGAAAAAAATCTCCCATATTTGCCATATTGCATACTGTTATCCTCCCTATACATGCTCAGACTGCCAGCCCCAGGCCTGTAAATTCAACCAAACACTACAATCCTTCAGGTGCTTTTTGTACCTCAGTTGCTATCAGCCCAGGTTGATCTCCAAACCAGTTTGTGGTTTACAGAGTGAGAGGGTTTGGTGATTCTCAGCCTACATGCTGGGAGGCTTACAGGAGGCACTGACTTTTCTCTTCCTTGGCCCCACATGGTCTGCAGGGCTTACCAGAAAGGCTGGCTAGTTGGCTTGTTGATTGGCTCCTCCCAGTCCCAGCATGGCCAATTCTTGGGAGTCGCTGACTTTTTTCTTCCTGGGCTCCACATGGTCTGAGAGTATTTTAATGTTTAAATGTTGATTTGGGTCACTTAATTTTTTCATAAGTGGAAAATGTTTATATACTTTTCCATATGTAAGCTCAATGTATTTAAGTATGAGACCTTATTATTTAGATGATGATGTACATTTTGTCTGTCTTTTTATATAATAAATTTATTTTTACTTAAGTATTGAGATGAAAAAAGAGAAAGATGTTCAATTATTTTTCCATTTTCTACTTCTTCCTAAAACCTGGTCATTGTTAAGTTGCTTTTTGTAACTGAACTTGAGTGCAAGGTAATAAAAAGATTAATCATTATATGTTCTATGTTAGAGTTATTAGATTTTCCTACTCAATTCCATCAGGGTAAAAGTGTTTCATGGTGAAAGCAATTTAGGTCTAGAGGTAGCATACATCTTAACTGTATTCTGCACGCAAGTTGCTTAATGGAGCTATTTCTGCAAAATTAAATCTACAAACATAATGACAGACTACTGTTATATTGAATTTTTAAAACAAAAGTAGGATCTAGTAAGATGATCAATAAATTCCTACTTTGTGATTTATATTCCTGGGCATTTTGGTGTATGATATGGCAATAAAGTTCCTCTGAAGTATGCCTGCTTTCAAAAACAAAAAGAGATTGTGTGCTACAGATATAAGAAGGCTATATATTTTAAAATAAAAATCAGGACAACTCTCAAGTACTGTTTTTTTGAGGCATGGTGAGAAAATGATTTGAAATCAGGCCTACACTGAAAACTGTAAACTACATTGTTATTGTGGTTGTAATATTAACGTATAAATAAAAAGTTTTATTGAACTTCTAAAGGGTGACACACAAGTTAAGAATTCCTAATCCAAAAATCTGATATCACAAGTATTTAAAAATCCCAGATATTTTGAGCACTCACAGGACACCCCAGGTGGAATATTCCAGGTTGCAGTCAAGCTGCAGGTTCACTGAAAATAAGCCACAAAATTACCTTCAGGCTGTATGTATAAGATGTATAGGAAACAAATGACTCTGTTGGGACCTGGGTCCCACACTCAAAGTATCTCATTATCTATCTGCAAATATTGCAAAATCCAAAAATATCCAAAAGGTAAAACACTTCTCACAAACATTTCTGGTATAAAATACTCACCCTGTGCACTCATTGTTACTGTGCTGTTATTGTTGATGCTGTAGCTTATTACTATAGTGTGAAATAATAGAGCAAAGAGATATTTTTAGGACAAATAATTATTGATTTCCTTCTCTAGCCAAAAATTCTAATTCTTTATGAAATGTGTTTCAGTCGTTTATCAGGTCTGTCTAACTTGTTTTCTCTCTTCACAAACATGATTAGGTTCCCCTTATTCTACCCATGTTTTCACATGTTAAGCACACTGGTGCTATTTTCCTTTCTGTGTATGCCCTACCTGACATCATCAGGTAACTGTTACATGACCATGAGCTTTAGTTCTAGTAGTAAAACAAGATTATTAAACAGTCTTTTTCCTGAAAATAACTAAAATCAGTGATAAACTATTTTTAAATTACTAAAAGAACTGAATTCATAAGCTAAAAAGGTATTACCAGCTAAATATCATCAGACTACAAAAACATTAGAAATTATTATCCAGGTATGGTGGTACATACCTGTCATTCCAGCACTCTGGGAAAATGAGGAAGGAGAATGACGAATTGTAGCCCAGTCTGACCAACTTAGTGATTTAGTGGGATCCTGTTCCAAAATGGAAAGAAAACAAGAAGAGAGAGAGAGAGAAAGAAAGAAAGAAAGAAAGAAAGAAAGAAAGAAAGAAAGAAAGAAAGACTAAAGATGTTGTTGAGTTTGAAGGCCCTAGATTCAATCCCCAGTACAAAATGTCATCATTACCATCATCTTTATAATAATTATCATCATAGAAAATCTTTATAAAGAAGCCAAAAAAATACATCATTTTCAAAATTAACAGTTCAACTGAGAGCTAACATCACAGAAACTATTATGAGGTTCCAAAGGCAATGAAGTGATATTTTCAATGTGTCAAAGGAAGAATGATTGCCAGCTTAGAATTCTGTGGTCAGCAAAATATCTTGCAAAATAAAGGTATTTTCACATGAATGAAAACTGAAACAATTATTTCACACTAAGTAAAATTATAGAGGGTTGACCTCAGGCAGAAGGAAAATAATCTTAGATGCAAAGTCTAAAACACAGAAAGTAATTAGGATTAAAAATATTTTACATATTTAGTAAATCTAGGCAAATGTTTTAACTGTATACAGTATTAATAATGACCTGTGCTGTAAAAATAATTAAATGTAATGCAATAATAAAATTTATATTTACCAAATAAAATTGCCTTAAAATTGAAACAGCAAAAATGTACAGAAGTACATAAGGAAATTATCCAACAAAAGTTGATTTGAACTAAGGAAAACTGAATATCACAACCAACTTAATGCACATATATAGACTATTTCATCCCCAAACTATAGGATGCATATAACGTCTACAGAAAGTGGCTATCCATACTAGATTTTAAAGCAATTTTATACAAAGACTAAAGATTAATGTCATGCAGAATATGTTTTATGATAACACAATTGAACTAAAAATCAACAATGAAAAGAATTACATTTTTCAGTAAATAATAAATGTTAAAATGCCTATATATTTACCAAACTATAATCAAAATCGCAAAGTAGTTAAACTTGAAGGATAATAAAATGCCATGTTTCAAAACTTGTAGAATCTAGGAAAGTCACTTTAAAAATATGTAGCATTGGAGGCATATAGTTTAAAAGTAGGCTAAAGATGATAAAGTAAGCATAGTAAACATTTAAATGAACAACAAAAGAGCTCCAGAAAAATTGAAAGAAAAAGATATCAGAAATTAATACAATAGAAAGCAAACATAGACTACAGATGATAAATTAACCCAATAATTGTTCTTAGAAAGGCAAATCAAAATAACAAATTCCTGATATAGTTAGTTTGGTAGAAGCACAAAAAGTAATTGTGGGAAAGAAAAAAGTGAACATCATTACAAATAATATAGACAAAATTATAATAATTCTATAACAAAGTTATATATCAACATACAAAAAAATTTTATAAAATGTGCCACTTTGAGAAAAGTCATAATTTAAGTTACTCCAGGAGGAATAAAAGCCATGAATAACTTAAAGAGTTAAAGATTTGAGTCTATGATAAAATCTTCCAACAGAAAATCTCTAATATCCAGATAGGTTTGTTGGAGAATTCTGCCAGAATCTTGATAAGTAGATAATTCCAAGGGAATGTGAAGACTGCCAGAAAATAGAAAAAGAGAAGTACTCCAAGATTAACAAAATCAGTTATTATAACAAATAAATTAATTAAAGGCTAAAATATTTATGGTTATTTCAATAAATCCAGAAATCATGATTAAAAGAATAAAACACTAGAAATATATGTATGTTTAAAATAAAAATATATGAGAAGTTCCTTAATGTAAGAAACAGTATCTTTGAGAAACCCACAGCAAATACTACATAAAGTAGTAAAACCTTAAGAATTTTTTCATACCTCTACCTCAACATTTTCTAAGATCTTACCCCAAACAAGACAATAGTGAGAAGCAGACACCAAAATGTTTAGAAAAGAAGAAACTAAGGTTCTCAGTGTTTGCAATTTATTTGATTGTATACACAGAAAATACAAAATAATCTGCACATAAATTTATTATCGGACCTACTGAACTAATTTAGCATATTTGCTGAATATAAATTAAAAAAATTTCACAAACATTTTTTCATGAGTTGTCAACAGAAAGTGAAACTTATGAAAGAAAACTACTTATAAGCTATCAATAAAGATGAATTTTCTAGGAGTAAATCTAAGGAAATTATGCAAAACTTGTGGGTCAGTGGAACAGATTAGGAGATGCAGAAGCAGCTCCAAACACACTCAACCAGCTTATCTTTGACAAAGAAGCCAAACATCCTCACTGGAAGAAAAATAATGTCTTCAAAAAATAGTGCTGAAGACACATGCTGAAGACACATGGCTCTCACCATGTACTAAACTAAAATAAAAATGGATCAAATATCTAAATATTAAAACAGAAACACTAACTCTGCTAGAAGAGAGAATAGGTAGAACACTTGAAGATGTAGGCATAGACTTTATGAACAAAACCCATTCTGCAAAGGAAATATTACAAAGGAAATATTGCAAAGCAAATATTACAAGAGTCAACGACTGGGATCTCATTTAAAAACTTTTTCATAGAGATCATCGAGAGATTGAAGAGACAATGCATGGTGTGGGAAAAAAAGTTTTGCCAGCTACTCCTCAGAAAAAGAACTACTATCTAGAATATATAAAGAACTCAAAAATATCAGACCCCCCCCCAAAATTTAAAGACCCAATCCAAAAATGGGCATCTGAAATGAACAGACACTTCAAAGATGAAAAAGTACAAATGGCAAATACATATACTTAAAAATGTTTGACATCACTGGTCATTCCAGAAATGCAAATGAAAACAATGCTAAGATTCCATCTCACTCCAGAAAGAATGACAATTATCAAGAAATCAATAAATAACAACTGCTGGCAGGGCTATGGGGAAAAAGGAAATCTTTTTCACTGTTCATGAGAGTGTAGACTGGTTCAACCACTGTGAAATCAGTGTGGAGATTCCTCAAAAAGCTAAAACTACAGGTTCCATTTGACCTAGCTATTCCCCTTCTTCGTATCTTCCTGAAGGTATTAAAAACGTTATGCCACAGTGATGTTTGTACACCCATGTTTATAGCAGCACAGTTTGTGATAGCTAAATCTTTTTTTTTAAAAGAGAACAAAACAAAACAGAACAGAGTTAAACACAGCAAAGCATTTCAGAGCAGAACACTGCAAGCAATACAGGTCTTCAAAACATAACAATAGGAGATTAACAATGGCTACCCTAGTGTCTCTTATTTTCTTCGAAATGGTTGTTCATACATTCACACACAATAAACTCAAATAAAACAAAATAATATAAAACCAGATAAAACAAAAGAGTGAATGCATTACAGGCCTTCAAATAAGACAAGAAGAAATCAACAATGGCTACCTTAATGTGCTTTGTTTTCTTCAAAAAAGCTGTTCATATCTTCTCACATATTGCAATCAAATAGTAGAAAACAGACTTAAACCAATCAAATCAAAGAATAAAAGCATTATTGGAATTCAGAACCTTTTCTCCATATTTATTGGGGATTTTGTATCTTATTGAGTCTTTCAGTTTCTTATCTAGGGAGACCATGCAGTGTTTACACATGTGAGTTTGATTTATTTGTGATAGCTAAATCTTGGAAATAACTCAAATGCCCATCAACTGATGAATGGATAAAGAAAATGTAATTTTTTTTACACAATGGAGTACTATTCAGTCATAAAGAGGGATAAACTTGAGACATTTTTTGGTAAATATATGGGCTTTGAGACCATACTCTTAACTGAAATAAATTGCACACACATGCACATATATCACATTGTTTCTCTGGTGTGAGAAACTGAAAGTGTAGATAAGGACCAGAATGTATACTAGATATTATGAATATGAAGAAAATTCTCAATTGGGAAGGGGTATTAGGTATGGGAAGGGGGAAATGAAGAAGATAAAAGAAAAAAATGAGAAAAGAAGGAAAAATGAAACAAAGCTTCTGTAAATAAAAAGGCAAAGAGGGACAGAAGGGAGGATAAGAGAATAGGAAAAAGAAAAAAAAAAGGAATTGAGATAAACCCTGTACAGCTACAAAGTCCCTCTGATGAAAATGATCATTATGTATATTTAAAATATTCTGTATATTTAATATTTAAAATTTATATTTAAGATGATTGCTTAGTTACATTGATAGGCAAAGATGCATTTGCTGAATTATGATTTTTATAGATATTATCTCTGTGAAGAAGAAAAAATCCAATTACTTGTTAGCTATGTAGTGTTCAGCTTGCTGGTTAGGTTACAAAACTGTGTGCTATGGTGACAGAAAAACAAAGCAAAGCAAAACAAAAACCTCTGCAAGTCCCAATAAAATTGTATTCCAAAGTGGTTTATTTTGAAATGCAATGTAAATTTAAAAACACTTTGAGGGCACAACTAGCTTGTGGCATACATGACATCATGTTTGTATAATTCTAAAAATTAGAGAGTGTGTGGATATGACTGAATGGCAAAGCACAGGGAGCTGTGAGGGCAGGGAAGATGCCTGTCTTTTCTATAACGATGGGTACATGTCAGCCCACATTTCCCCAAACCCATGAAAAGTGCAATGCAAAGAGTGAACTGACGCTTTGATATTCACCAGTTGTGACAAACGGACCACGATGGTGGGGGCTGCTGACAATGTGGGAGGTTGTAGGGAAGGGGTAAGAAGAAAGGACACTTTCTGTACCTTTCTTTTAAATTTGCTGTGAACCTGTAACTGCTTTAAACAAATAAAGTATTTTAAAAAATTCCA
>RJWT010005383.1:9174-31226 GCA_004365215.1 Cuniculus paca | reverse complement strand
CCAACTAATTAAATACACAATGAGATATAGACTCATCAGGAAAAATACTGGGTAATGAAATTATTAAAGACTCTAAAATAATTACATACAATTTTTTTTTTTTGGTACTGGAGATTGAACTCACAACCTCGTGCTTGCCAGACAGATGCTTATGCCACTGAGCCAAATCCTCGGCCCTAAAGTAATTATATTTACTGTACTATTTTAAATATTTAAAATTTTAAATGTACTATTTTAAATAAATAAAAGACAATTTTCAAAGTATGAGAAGGGAACCAGAAATATAAAAAAATTACCTTAGTAATGAATACTTTTGTTTGTAAACAATTTGGTTCACAAACAAAAGCATTTGGCAAAATTTTGCTTCCATTCTCAAATGCCACATCAGGTGACAAACATAACCATGGCCACCTTTCCCACACAAACATAAATGCAGCCATCCTCCCAAAATCATAGACAAATTAAGTTCATAAACTGAGGTACCACAGTATACAGTCATGGGGAGTTCTGTGAGTTGATGTGGTCCAGGTAAAAACTGTAGTATAAAAAGAAAATTCTAGAAATAAATGAAATCTAATTGTAAAATAAATAAATAGATTTAAGAACAAATTCAATACTACCTGAACAATGAATTGGTGAACTGGAAGACGTATCTGAAGAACTGATCCAGAATCCAGGACAGACAGAAGAGAGAAGGAAAATAGGAATGAGATTAAGAGACAAGGAAGATAGAAATCTAACACAGGATTGTCATTTGACTTATTACTTGAGAATTATTCCAACTGTGCCTGTCAATTAAACTGAATGTTGAGCAGAGGAAATTCATACTGTAAAAGAAATGGAAAAAGAAAAACACTGGCCCTAGTATATAAATGGATATGAAATTATTTTTGGGTATTCTAGGAGGAAAGACCAAGCAGAGACATAGTGTCTCTGGGTCTTACACAGGGTTAAGGGACATGGTATAGGAATTAATAAGCAAACAGGCTGAACAGCTGGGCTAGACGAACTATTTTAGGCTTACCAGATAAAAGAACGAAAAAATTAGTTATAGCAACTCTGAAAAATATTTCCTTAATTAGGATTACTATAAAAAAACGGAAAATAAAAAATGTAGGAGAGGATGTGGAGAAAAGTGAGCCCTTGTGCATTATTGGTAGAAAAGTAAAATGGTGGAACCACTTTGGAAAACAGTGTGGCAGTTCATCAAAAAACTTAAAACAACCCTACTGTATGAGTCAGCAATCCCACTCTTAAGTATACACCCAAAAGAATTTAAATACGGTCTCAGTGAGATATTTGCACACCCGTCTTCAGAGCAGCGTAAGTCATGTAGGAGAAAGGGGTTTGTAGGCAGGGAAAGAACAGAATAAGGACCTCATTAGGCTTTCTGGCAAATCTTCACTAGAGAGAGTTAAAACTTTGCTGAAGGAAACAATTAAAAAGGACAAGCCAGAGAGTTGACAAGTAGAGCACCTAGGAAGCCAGGTGCCCTCATCAAGTTAGCAGCCCCTCCCAACCTAAAGTAAAATGCAAAGGGGCCAAAAGGAAAAGAAAACTCTTATTTAGTATATAAAATACATGTTCACACTTTGCACACACACACACACACACACACACATATATATATATCTATCTATATATAGTCACTCTAAGGTCACTATATTACTGCTCTAGACACATGCACACCCTTAGTTAATCATTAACTCAACATTATATGTAAGACTCCTCTTAACCAACCTGTAAGTCCCAGATATAAGGCCCTGACAAGGACAAGTGGGCAAGAGAAAATCAAACAAAGCCCACCAAAGGAATGTGCATGTAAGCATTGGTGCCTGTGTTAGGCTCTTGTGGCCTGGAATCTGTCCAAACACAGTCAATTAGGTGGTGATAAGTTCCAGGGGGAAGCATCCCTATCACCTAGTAAAGAAGGACAAAGACAATGCCCATGGGTATCCATCCAGAACCGCCTGCCCCCTCTTCAGGGCAGCTTTTGTCTTCATTTTAAATAAAGTGTCTTCCCTTTTTAAAAACTCCGACCCTTATATTCATTACTGATGCAGATTTATGATCCCAGCTGGCTACTCATCTCTGCAGAACAGCAGTGGCACTCACCCAGACGCAACATTTGCAAGAGCTGACCCAAGAGGAAACCACTCAAATATCCATCAACAGAAATACGCCAGCAAAATGGGGTATACACATATAATGGAATTCAATTCACCCTTAAAAAGGAAAGAAATTCCGACATATGTATCACACAGATGAATTTTGAGGACATTATGTGAAGTGAAATAAGCTAGTCATACACAGAGACATCCTATACTATATGATTCCACTTATATAAGATATTTAGAAGAAGCAAATTCATAAACTCTAGGAGCTGGTACAATCACCATAAATAATTAGATCACAGGCAGAGGGTCATAGAGAAAGGGTAATCTACATTCCAGAACTTTGTGGTGTTTGGTAAAACTCACATTATAATTTTGTCATTGTCCAGGCAAGGAACCTAAAACAAAGTACTTTCCTTTCATGACAAGCATATTACAAGTGTAAATACCACTATAGAAAAGAGAAAACTGTGGGACAGTAATTAAAATCACATCACAGAATAGAATTTAAATTGAGATATACTTTATTATGCTTCTATTTTTCAAAATAAATAATCTGCTAATATACTATACTCAATGAGAGAATACTTATGTACTACTAAATACATGAATTTGAGAGGTATTCAGCATCTCTTCAGGTGATGTCTTTGTTTTTTGGTGAAAAAGTCATCTTTGCCTGCCTAGGTCTTATCTCTTTGGGAAATCAAAGTTCTGACCTTTGTTCTCCTTATATAGTTTTTATTCTAGTCGGATACAGCAAAATGTATTGTTCTTTCCTCCTTTGGCACCTACACTGTAACAGAAAAAAACATCAAGTTTATCCTCTGATTTTTCTCAAGTTAGCACATATATGCTACTTTCGATCAAATTATCTCTCCTGTAGCATGTAATCTCAGACACTTCATGCTTCATAACTACAGATGCAATGGACAGGAAAAGGTTATGCAGGTTTTTAGTCACTGTGTCTAAAAGAAGGCATAAGCCATAATAGCAGACTAGGAACTATTTTGAACTATCCAAAGTTTAAGCAAACAGAGTTGAATACAAATAGATTTTAAACATCTTTAAGTCACTTGTGCCCTTGAATCAATCTGTCTTTGGTCATATGGGATGACACTATACATAGCATAGACTAAATGGCCTATTAACAACAGAAATTTATTTCTTACATCCTGGAGGCTAGAAGTCCAGCATCTAGACACTGGCAAACTTAGTGAAATGCGAAGGCCTCTTTGAGTTCACAGACAACTGTTATTTTCCTGTGTCCTTACTGGGCAGAAGGAGTGAGAGATTTCTCTAGTGTCTCTCTTATTAGGACTCTAATCCCATTTCCCAAAGGCCTCACTTCCTAATATTATCCCACTGGGGCTTAGGTTTCAACATGTAAATCTGGGAGGAAGGCAGAGTCAGTCTACAGCACTCAAGTGATGTTAACTACTGAAGGAAGCCATCTCCCTTGGGGAGCTGTTTTCCTATTTTCTTTCAGGAATTTCTTGGGTCCATGACCTCATTTTTGTGTTTCTAGGACCAAGCATGTGGCTGGTCTGTTTCTGGAATATTTGCTGGGTAAATGAATAAACATGGCAGGCTAAGAAATGACAAAATGATTAATTACTTGATAAAATGGTAGGAGATGAGATTATGAGTGAAGATTTGGAGCTTTATGCAGAGAGGATGGAATTCCAATGAAGTGGTTTGAGACTGTTTCTGCAGGCAGTGGAGAGCCATCGATGCTATCAGTAGGATCATAAATATGCACCGCTCCATGGCACTTGAAGGTTAAGGACACATACACTTTGTCTTCTCCAGTTCAGCAGTAGCTCTTGTGCCCACCGTTCCTTATTGGTCTCTGGTGTTCCCTTGCCTTCCCTTGAATCCCAGGTTGGCCAGACTAAGCAGGGTTGAGCTCTTGCTTTATTTTTTAGTGCCATGAAATTCATAGTATAAAAGTAATCATTTTAAAGTCGCCAATTCCTATTAACTTTTTTGAAACCATCACCACCCTACAGTGCAGCTACTGGGCACAGGCCACTTTGCAGGCTGACAGTGCTCCTCTACATGGAAGTTAAGTCTTACCTACTCTCCTTTCTGCCTAGATTAGTGGGGTATGTTGAATACAGACCCACATGGCAATTCCATCTCGTTGCCTGAAGCTGGGCTTGTTTGGACCCCAAGGCTGTACTACCAGCCTTTCTCTAAGCCTAAGCCTTGTCTCCTGTGAGGTCCTGCTTCCCAGGCCAGATCTACAAACATGTGGGATCCACCTAGTCCAGAACCTGCAGCTTTGTCCCTTTCTGCTCAAGGAGATTAAGTGAGGCACACCACTTTCCTTTTGTTCCCACTCAACCCTCCATTCAAACCAAAAACTTCTTTCTGTTACCTTTTGACAGCTCATCATAAATAATACTGAGTCTGCTGGGTGTGGTGACTCATGCCTATAATCTCAGCATTCAGGAGGCTGAGGCAGGAAGATCATTATGAGTTCCAGGCCAACCTAGGTTATATAAGTGAGTAGAAGGTCAGCTTGCACTACATAGTAAGAACCTGTCTCAAAACAAAAAAACAAAAACAAAAACAAAAACAAAACAAAACAAAAACAAAATGCACTGAGCCTTTAGCACCTTCCATCCATGCATTTTTAGTTCTTAGAAAGAAGAGTTCATTGTTCATAAGTCATAATCCTTACTCCTGATTTAATCCATCCTCTTTATCCCATGAAAAAGACAGAGAGCAGGACCCCTTGCCACACTGGACATAAACACATGTACAAGGACCACAGAAATTTCTATTAGTCTATGATTCAAGTTCTCAGTCTGCATTACTAGCTTTAAGTAAATACTTCAGGTCATTTCTTGAGAACATTTTGATAGGGACAGAGATTTGAGTAGAAAATGGAAGCTCCACTGGGGGAACTGTATAGTAGGGACCACAGTGATCTCAACCTGGCACAAAGTAGGCGCTGAGGGTATGCAGGTATGCGTGCCTTACAAGTTGATGATCAAATAAATGCCTGAGTTAAAGATGGAGGATGCTGCACTCAGTATATCATCTACATTCCGTAAGTTCAAAATAATATCACAAGGAAAGGCAAAAGGAGCTGGATCATTACTCCACAATGTTATGCCCAAAACCTTTGCTCCACATCTGTGTAAAGGACAAACAAGTATTTAATAAGGTGTTCAGTTTCCTGCTTCACAGATGACATCTCAAGTGACATCTTCTAATTCACTGTGAATTTGCATTCTCCTGCAGGGATCAGCCTGAACCTAGAGGCTGACAGTCATTTCTTAGCTGTAGGTACAGTGACATATCTGTGAAATATTTCCTTTATAAGAACCATTTGCATAGTTTGAGGGAATGCTAGCTTCAGTCTACTACCGAAAGTTACTTGCTTAATATAATTAGTCAAATTTAGTACCGTGCCAAGTAACCATGTAGAAAAAAATCAGATTTGGAGCTTTCAAAAGCACTTCATCCAGACTTGGACAGAATGTGCCCTTCAGAGAAGAAGGTGCTGGCAGGCAAGCAGCCTTGGGAACGTGTTCCCGCGCAGACTTGCCGACACACTCTATGTACAATACCTGTTTGCTCAGGTGCCTTCTTCCACTGCACGCAGCCCACCTGGCCACCTGGCCAGAGGGATCTTTGCTCATAAGTAAAAAAAGCAACAAACCAGCCCTTTGTCTTCATTCGATAATTGCTATATCCTCTTTTCTCCCCATAGTATTTTCCTATGTTTGTTATTTTACAAGGTGTTTTCAGTCTTAACATTTATTGAAGCAAGTTAAAAGTGAAGAAATAATCCACACGTTAAAGAGCCTCCTCCACAGATGGGCAAAAACCTAGAATATAATTACTGCACTCTATTACTTTTCAGTTGAATTTTTTTAAGTGATGGTCTTCGTCCTTTACTCTGTAGATAACATCTTTCATTTAAACCTCCCAAGATCACAAGAGGAAGTCTCAGTTTCATTTAAATCATCTGACCACTTATACAATGAAACTTTTTTGTTCATTTCTTATTACCCTAAACATATTATGTACACTATTATGCATAGTGTAACAAAATTCTTTTTATTTTTGCTGAAGACAGGATGGGTGTTTATAGAATTTTCTTGTACATGCTGAAAGATACAGGCAGATTTTCGTATATCCGCTAGTCTGTAAGGTCTGAATTTTTCTTTTTTTTTGTACCGGGGATCAAACTCATGACCTCGCATTTACCAGGCAAGTGCCTGAACCACTGAACTAAATTCCCAGCCCCAGGTCTGAATTTTGATATATCAGTGTGATCTGCAAAAATCCTTTTCTTCCATTAAAAAACCCCCTGCTTTGGATGTCAGAGAGTTAAATATAAATTTCTTTCTATACTTTACATTTATGTTCCAACAAACCAAACCTTCTTGAAACAAAAGTACTCCCTGAGGAATAGGGAGAGACTGGCTTAAAGGACATGCAGAAGAGAACCGTACTAAAGATGACCCTTATTATATATACATGATGATTTGTAGATTGCTTCCTCTTGCTCTTCTACTTACACATTTGCCAGTCATGCTTTGTGCCAGAGACACAAAACAGTTTGTATACTAATTGAGCCACAATCTGACTTGTACCACTCAGTGCGGTAGCCATCAAGCCACATGTGGCTCCTAAGCACCTGAACTATGCTATTCAACACATGCATCAGGTTTCAAAGACTCGGTTTAAAGAAAAAAGTATAAATTATCTCATTAATGATCTTTATGTTAATCATGTTAAAATGGTAATAGACATCTTGGTTTACAAAGAACATATTAAAATTAATTTGCCTGTTACCTTTTTACTGTGGTTATTAAAATTTTAAGTTACATATGTGGTTTGCATTATGTTTCTAAAGGATATGGTAGTCTGAGGATGAACACCATTAAATGCATAATATAGCAACAGAAGTAGCCATGGGGTATCGCGGGAACAGGAGAAGGTGTTCCTTCCCATCTCAACCTAGATAGGGTAGATTTTTGGATAGATGGTGTCTTTCTATTAATAAACACTTCCTAGAGAGGTTTGATTAGGAGCTAGGCAAAGGGAGTGGGAACAAAAAAGGCATTCCACATAGGGCACTACACACCATATTAACAGTTCAGTACTTGCCAAGCAACACATGTTCCACACATGAAAATTTTATAGACATGGAGAGGAGATATAGCATGGAGAATGAGGAAACTTAAAGCAGTAAGAGTTACTAGACAGAAGTTAATGGCAAGAGAGGAGACAGGGAGGTAGAAGAATCTCCTTGAGTCACCCTTTGATAACTCAGAAGAATTGATGGGTGAAATATGCAATTATGACAAAGGGAAGAAGTGATAAATTCCAAGGAAAGGGGAAAAATGCATTTTTTAACTAAAAAATTATCGCATGGATTCTTTCATTTGTCCATGTTACAGAGCAAATTATAAAACAAATAGTTTTTAAGCACTTGGAATTCAGTAATCATTAAGAATCTGTATTATTAACTATATTAACCAGCTCTTATATCTTGGTAGGGCTGCCAGATTAAAAAAGCAAGGAAATGTAACACGGAAGTTCACAGACATCTTCATTAAATGCTCGTAGATAATCCAGGAAAATATAGATCTATTACTTCAAGGAATTAATAATCACACAAACGAGTATGTACCTTGCATCCTTCCATTACTTTCCCTCAGTAAAGACTTATTTATTAAATGAATGAGTGCATGCATGATTAACCCTTACTGATTTCCCCAGGCGGTTCATGTCCTATCCTATGTTTTAGAGCACTTCATATGTGCATCACGTGTCATATTGAAATTATTTTTTATGAGCCTGTCACTCCTACTTGAGTATCATCTTTTGTCCCCAGGGTCTAATACTGAGCTTGAGCTAGAATAGTGGTTATTAGTTTTTGTGATTTAAAGAAAAAAATAAACAGAACAGATATTCTCAAAGATAAGGAAAGTTGAGAAGTGGTAAACTGTCTTTATAAACATTAACATGACAAGTAAAACAAGATATAGTCTTGATCTGGATGAACATGATGAACTGTTATTCTGGCAGCGTCTGGACCACATCTAGCCTCAAAGGTACTCTTAAAATGTGGCTTTGAGGCAGGATGATAAAGTGTGGCTAAAACTGGTGGGAAAGGGAGGTGTGAAGAAATCCCCAGGCATACACACAGAACCATTCCAGGGCCCTGCAATGAATGCTCTTCCTGTGAGAACTCTAGCAGGTTTCTGGTAGGATGACCTGGATGTGACTGGTGTGGCAAATATAAAAAAGGAACAGTCCCCCTTAAGCACTTCCTTTCATGTCTCTTGACGACAGCTCACCCTATGCGGTCGTAGGGTATATTTTTATTTTTATTTTTTCCTCCCTTTTTCTTGCTTTCACTTGACCCAAGTTTGCTATGCAGAGCTTTTCTTCCCCCTACTCTTGTTTTTCCCCCTCACCCTTCTGATTTTTCTTACCTTTAAAAAATGTGAAACTTTGCCACTATTTATGCTTGCTTTTGTTCAATACTTTGAGATAGAAAGAACCTAGAAATCATCTCTAGAAGGAAACTCAAGCACCCTGAAACCTGGTAACACTTTGACATACTGAGCCTTGAAATAGTGAGAATCATGGGAACGAGCTTCTCTGAAGAATGATTTAAAAACAGGAGATATTTAGGTTGGGAAGATAAACGTAGAAGGATCAGGACCAGTTTCTTCAAGTATTTGCAAAGACTGACAGTGGAGAAAGACTGGATTTATTTCACAAGGCTTCAGAGCACACAACTTGCAAGATGGTACAGGTAGATGCGTGTGGTTAGAGTATAAGGAAAAGTACTCACAATCACAGCTGTTCACTCATAGAAAATAGAGTTTGCAAAGAAAGAAGCTCCTTGTCTCTGAAAATTTCCATAAGAAGTCAAAGAATCATTTTACAATCCAACAAATATATTGGGGCATTCTGGAGGATGTTCTTGAGTTGGGAGAAAGACTGCTGAGGAAACCACCTAATTTCTTCTACTGCGTGGTTTCTTCTGCATGATTCTTTCTAATGTATGATTTTATTACTGCCCTCAGTTTATAGGCTGAAAGTTTACATACAATTTCCATTACAGGCAATGTATTTTCTGTCTTAAAATTCACTTTTACTTTGGTTCTGGCTGAGCTATTTGGATCTAATTCTACACTGTGTTTAACTATCAATAGACAGGTTGGCCCTTGATGACTGCCTTTCACAAGTTGATGTTGGTTTGCTCATATTTAAGGGTGCCTTTATTTTTATGGTTAAACTAGATATAGAAGTTTTCTTTTCAGAAAAACATGGTTTTATTGCCATCCTTCACTGTATCCATCTAGAATTTCTTTTTCTGCTTTTCCTTTTCATGTCTAGCTAATCTATAAGAAAATTTCACATCTCTAGTCTTTTCACCAGGCAGTCAAATACCTCCAGAGTAGGTCATTAAGAATGTAACAACGTACGAGTAAACCGACTCTGAACATAATTTGTTAAATACTACATTTTATTTGTAATTTTTATACCCTTATGAGTAAGTACAATGGCTTACAGAGCTACATTTTTTTTTTTGTACAGAATGGTTTCCAAATGTAGCTGGCTTCCTGACATTTGCTTTACAATATCCACTTATGAAAAGAGAAATAAATTGTAAGCATCACTTTCTGAAGAAACTAGATGGAGGATAAAGAAGCCAGTAACTATATTTCAGTGATTATCTGGAATACGAGGCAGAAGAAAACCATTCATTACTAAGGAAATAGGTGAAGAGTTAAGATGGGAATGTAGTTTATTGTTAATGATGGGTTTAAAGGTTAGCAGGTCTAAGATGTTCCAGCTTCAGGAACACAACAGGACAAAGAGCTGCCTCCTGTGTGGTCTCATGACACCTGGGTGACCTCTTCAGAAACAGGGTTGCTGTGTGCCTATTCCTAGGCACTGTGTTCTTAACCAGTTTGCAAACCCAGTCCCAGCTGTCTATAGGGCTCAGAACACTCTAGATAGCTAACGCTTGTTGAATGCATGCATGAATGAATAAATACCAGGAAGGAAGACTGAAATATCAGCAATAGATGTCCCTGGTAGTTAAACTGGATCACAGATGATAAAAAGTTAAAATTGAGCTGAGCACAGTGGTACATGACTATAATTCTAGTATTCTAGAGGCTGAGGCAGGGCAGGAGGATTTGTATAAACTCACGGCCAGCCTGGATTATATAGTCTGAGACCAGACTAGAGTAAAACCCTGTATTACACTACTGTAATGACATATGATCTTCCAGGGATCAGAAGAACAGGATTCTAAAGTGACAGTCCTTAAGGTGAAAGTCACTTATGATTAAAGGAAGGAGGCTGATAGGTGCCTGACTTCCACAGTATCCTTACCGATAGTAAAAGGAGCAAAATTATAATTGGCTGTTTGGAGGGGCAAATGCCATGTGCATGATCATTAGAGATGGACTGGAACTCACTATGTTAAGCATTCTAATCTCCAGATGAGGAAAACTGTGGGATACAGGGTCCGCGTCTTGACCTATCTCATAGGATGTTTTTCTTCCCTCCAACTTGATAACTTTGCTTTTGTTTTATGACTCTTATGTGCAGCATTGTAATGTATAACAGCAAAGTTACAGTGCTGTATGGTACAATCAGCAAAAATCACAGTACTGTATAAACAAGGTATATTGTACAAAAACAGACACTGGGGTTCTATAAACAATTTTTACAGAACCGTACACACACATACACACACACACACTCGCACACATGCATGCATGCACACAGAGAAGGTTGTAAGTCCCAGACGTGGGTCATAAGTCTGAATAGTCATTAAACGGATCGTTAAACAAGGAATATCTGTACTAAACATCATATTATCAGAATAGCTCAATGAAAATGATGTGATTTTCTTTTTTTAAAATTTTATTTTAAAGAGAAAAAAATAACAAAATTTCGAAACATGATAATTGAGGGTAACAATGGTTAATACATTGAATATTGTTGTTTTTAAATTAGTTACTCAGAGTACAAGATATCTGCATTTAACTGTCCAAACAATATTAGAACCAACCATTCTTTTCAATGAACTAAGACAAATTATTAGTATAACTATCTTAACTATTATACACACATATACACACATTTCTTTCAGTTTCTCACACTAGGGAGACAGTATGATGTTTACACGTGTAAGTCTGATTTATTTTACTTATGAGTATAGTCTCTAGCTGTGACGGTGCTCTGAGGCAGAAGAGGATTAGATCTCAGGTTTCCTATCTCTTCTTCATCATTTCTCCAAAAGAGAATCCATTACAACTGCTGCTTGACAAGGAGTGTACAGATTTGCCTTTCTCCCAAACTGAGTCCTTACACATGTTTTTAAACCTTTTGGTATCCTTTTCTAGGATTATCCTACTATGTGGTCCCTTTAAAATGCCTTTCATTTTTCATCAGAATCAGTTTTCTCAAGCTTATATTCATTCCGCAGTGTTTTCTAGTGGAGAAACAGAATTGCCCAGTAGTATTTTTAAAATTAAGCTGCTGTAGTGGCACATGCCTGTAATCACAATGCTCTTGGGAGGCTGAGGCAGGAGGATCACAAATCTGAGCAACTTAATGACTAAATGAGACCCTGTCTCAAAACGCCTAGGGATGTAGGTCAGTGGAAAAGCCCTGGGTTCAACTGCAAGTTACCCCTCCCCCAAAACATCTCAATCATGGACTAAAACTGAATGAAGATCTCAGTGGCAGGAATGGGGGCTGATAGAGGCTTTGGAAATAGTTCTGGAGTCCTGAACATGTAGATGTTACATCATGCAACTCGCAGGGGAACATTCATGCTAAGAATCTCACGATTATGCATCAGTTAAGGGTGGCGTTAGTTCCCCAAATCTTACAACACTTTTTTTTCATCAGGAATAATGTTAAAATTATTCAGTTTTAGTCCTCATTTTGGCTAAAAGCTACAGGTTTTTTCAAGGTTACTGTTCTTCAAGCAAATACATAGGCTGCAGCAAAACATCAGACACACTGAAAAACATAGTAGGGACAACTGGGCCCAGGGAAGAGTCTCATGCCAGGTTTTCTAAAAACCAAAATGATTACTTTATTTTTTATTTTTGTCTTTTTGAAACAGGGTTTCACTATGCAGTTCAAGCTGACCTTGGACTCACTTTATAGCCCAGGCTGGTCTCGAACTCGCATCGATACTTCTCCCTCAGCCTCCTGAGTGCTGGGATTACAGGAGTGCGTCACCATGCCTGGCTCAAAATGATTACTTTAGAACAGAATATTTTGGGTAAAACTTTACTTAGCTAGGATTTCTAGTTTCGATTTTCCAATAGTAAGTATTCAACTACAAAGTAAATTACTTATAATTTAAAACTCAGACGTGACCTCAGTTAAAGAGCAGATAAGGGAAAAAGGAGGTTTTTTAAGAAAGACACAAAAGATACTTATTATTAAGGAAAAGAATGTAGATTTGATAAAACTATCATGCTATCATGATCATTTATAGTTTTATTTCAGATAATACAAGTCTCTTTTAGAAAATATGCACAGTCACTTTGGGAAGTATTCTTTTTGAATGAAGCAAAGAAAGTTTTTTTTTAAATGTTTGAGACAGGGTCTCACTATGTAGTCCAGGCTGGCCTCAAACTTGCAGCAATTCCCCTGCCTCAGGCTCCCAAGTGCTGGAATTACAGGCATGTGCCACCATGCCTGGTTAATGAAAGTTATTTTTATAAGAAAAGTGTTATAAAATATTTTATGCAGTCTTATGCTAACGTTTAGTAAATAGTTTGGTAAAAAGCTGTGCGGTCCAAACACTTGTCATTTTGAGTGATAGTTATAACTACCACAGAATCTTCATAGGTAAAAGGTAACCGAAGAAACTGAGGCCCCAGTAACTTGTTACAGAGGCCCTGATGCACAGGGAGACAATGCAGGTAATTTACACAGTCCCACCAAAGCATTAAAAGCAGACAAGGTGGTGGAATGTGAAGCAACAGATATATTAATGAGCTTGATTTACCCAATCCACAACGTATGTACATATCAAAGTATCAGAGTATACCCCAGAAATAGATACAGTTTTAAAATTAACTTGAAAAACATGGAAGGATTATTACAGAGATGACTGTATTTTCAAAAATGGAGTTTGAGTTTCTAGATTCTCAGCTCTGTTGACTATGTAACTTAAAAATCTTCCTGTTTAAATCACAAGCACAGCTAAGTTTTATGAAAGGAGAAATTACAGTTGCAGAAATGCCCCAGGAACCAGAAACCAGTGGGGCCATGAGGTGACACTGTGGTAGGTCTGGGAACAGAGGCTGGTCTTGGGAATCTGGGAGCTTGAGTCTAAGGCCAATAGAATACAAGAAATAACGACCTGACCATGACAAGTAATAGCCTTCTTAAACACATGCTATACAGTAAAAATACAAAAATAGGAATGAAGTATACCATCAGCAGCAGTCAGTAATCATCTCTTTTGGGAGATAGGAATGGGGGACGGTTTTAAACATAATTGTATATGTAAAGTTTGATTTCTTCAATATTAGTATCCCTTATTTTGAGAGCAGGTGCATAATTGTCTATTACTGTATTTTTTCTACTTTTCTTCTTGAAGTGTTTCATAAATCAATTTAAAAGGAAAAAAGTAAAGATAAGTAAACCACAAATAAAACAAGGGAACTATGTATCTTACAGTTAAAGACAAAGGTAAATTCATTGTTAGGAAAATCAAGGTAAATGGTATCTTAACCTCATTATGAAGAGCATGGAAGTCTACATGGAAGCAATGGGTTGTTTTATTTTGTAATCCGTATTCAGACTTTATAATACCATAGCTTCTGTTTAAACAGTGGAAGAATGCCTGAAATCAGAAGGAAATTCACAAGAAGTTCAGCCTCATCAGTGACCCTGGAATACAAAATGACCAGAGAATAAGGTGGTGTTTTTGAGGAGATGGGTATATGGAGGCCTGGGAGTGTTTTAGTCATCTTATTTTTTAGTTTTAGTATTTAAGAGTCACCTGCTATTTGTAATATGTAACAGTATCTTACTGAATGACTCACACACATGCATGTGTGCAAATACACACACACACACACACACACACACACACACACACAGCCCACCTCTAGTAAGCTAGCTGTAACATAAGGGGCAGATTAGGATTTAAGGTTGCCCACCAAATTGTAATTTCTGCTTTTTCACTAGATTAATATTTAAAAAGATTTCTAGAAAGTGCTTTGGAAGCCAAATGAGTTTAAAAACAAATTTCACATATACTAAAAAAGGACAGTATCTGCTAAAAGATAATACTATATTTCAAAATGCCTATGCTATAAAATCTGTTTCCAAATTTCGTGAGTTTCACCGTATGGTAAACAAGAAACCAATATGAAAAAAATAACACTTCCCCTAATAAAGGACAAAAAAATGTCAAAAAGTGGGAAATATTCAGTTTTGTTAAGGACTCCAAACGATTAGAAACATTGGTTTGTTCTTTTTCTTGTATATTTCTGTGAGTTCTTGCTATGCCTCATTCCTATTTTTCCTGTGCTCTCTCACTTTTGGGCAAGATTACAGTTCCTGTATGATTTTCTCTGATCTTTTCTTCTGTTTTATTTGTTTTACCTAATGCACTCTTTTGCTGTAGACAACCTGTGAATTTTCCGACATGCGACACCTCTTACTGATGACTCTACACTCGAACAATGAGTAAGCCACCAGGAAAACTGAACCATCTTGTCCTCATTGTATGAAGGAAACTGTAGCTAGGAGAGTCAGGTCACTTGTCCACAGTCAGACAGTTAAGTGACAGATACAAGTCTCAAATACAATACTTTCTGTTTCTGAAGCACAGGCTTTCTCATTTAATGACTATTTAGTCAGCACCTACAGTATGCCGAGTAAGGTGCTAAGTACTTATCATAGTGTTGAACATAAATCACAAAAACAGAAATAAGCTCCACAGTCTCCACTTTGAAATGTTTTAAGAAACCTAGTTCTAAAATGTCTCTGAAGTCATACAGGCCAGACACTGGTGACACTAGCTGGGGATTTCCAGAACAAAGTTCCCAGGACTGCCAAAACAATGTAGGCAAGTTTTGTGGTCTGCAGATCCTCTCTGCCTTCTACTCAAAGCTGGCGAGAGGTAGACCATGTCCCTTTATGACAATTTCCTTCTAACCTTCATTGGTGGCCATGGCAGAGGCCAGTTATTATCCTAATTTCATTCTGTACTGTGGTGTAGACCAGTTTTCCCTCAGATTTTGTTCTATTTGTTGTTAGATGAGAGCATTTCCCCAAAGACACATTACCTAGAGGCTCAACTCAAGGACCCCATTACAAGAAGTCTTTTCTCCTACATTCAGCGCCCCTGTAAGACACCACAGGGCAGTGCTGAGTGTCTGGGCCCCTGAATCTTTTACAGCTAAAAAATCTTGTTTTCATGCTGAAATCCTCTTTCTGAAAAGTTAAGAAGAAAAAGAAAAAAACATTTAAAAATCTCATTTATACAAGTATTTTCATCACAGTATTGTTAGAGTTACAGATGTTCAGTAGGTACAGGTAATTGGCTAAGTACATCAAATCACATGGAATATCACATCATTAACTTTTTTATAGGATATGTTTATATTTACATTGTAAAGCAATAGATACATTGGTTATACATATTAGAAAAAATTAAGAACCAAAATATACATCATACAATGCACATATAAATATAAAATGTACATTATATATATTGTATATATTTTAACACAGAGGCAAAAAGCTTATTAAAAACAATCTAATATGGTTTTCCATATACAGGCAAAGAATGAATTATGCTTCAGGTACCTTCCTTTGTTAATGTGAGCATGGTGGAGGGAGGTTGGGTGAAGCCTTCAAACAGAAAATCTTTCAGTTAATGTTTTCTTATCACAGATTCAAAAATAAAATATGAATATTTTCTCTCAATAAATGATGTCTGTATGGCAGTGCTGGTTGGGAAAATCCTACACACTGCTCAGTAGCAGTGTAGCAATCATGGAGCTGGATTTGCACAGATAGTAATAAAAATAGGAACACAATGTAGCATTAAGATAAGGATTACATACATAATATCAACATATTTTAAGTAGAAAAAAAGATGAAAGAAAAGAAACAAAAATATTTACAGAGCTAATTTAAGAATGATAGTTCATTTTTTCTTTTCTCTGTTAGTATAAATATTACAGTAACTGTAAAAGATTTATAGATATTCTTTCAGCACCAACAATTTCAACACTTTCTTTTTGTTTTTGTTTTTTTTTGTTTTAGTTTTTTTTGTTAAGAGAAAAGGATAAACTATAAAACTGAATTTCAAAACAGGTTAGTAGAAGAGTTACAATAGTTGATATATTGTGCATTGTTGTCTTCCTAGTATTTATTCAGAGTAGAGGATATAGGCATGACACTTTGTCTAAACAATATTAGCACAATACATTCTTTACAAGGAACACATCTTTTGTATATATGTATTTTTTCTTTTCCCCTTTTTTCCTTTCCCCTTTCCTCTATCAGAGTTTGTCTTTTCGTTTGAACAGTTTCTTCCCAATTTGCAACATCTATTGTACATTTGGGATCCTATTTACTTGCTCAGTTTCTTGCACTGGTGAGACAATACAATTTTCACATATATGGGTCTGATTAATGTCACTTATGAGTATGGTCTCGCGTTGCATCTATTTACCTATAATGTTTTGTTTTTTTGAGACAGGGTCTCCCTGTGTGCAGGTTGCTCAGGCTGGCCTTGAACTCACTATGTAGCTCAGGCTCACCTCAAACTTGTGGTGCTCCTCTTGCCTCAGGTTCCTGCGTGCTGGGATTACAGGTGTGCACCATTATGCCCAGCACTCAACACATTTTTATGATTGTCAGATACATAACTTGTAGCCTGAGTATAAAGGGCCCAAGAAATATAAGACAGAAATCTGTCTGCATGGTGTGATAGTGATCATTTAAACTCAGTGCTTCAATTTTCTCATTCACAGAATGGGCAAATAAGATACCTAACCCCAGGATTGCTAAGAGCATTACTCTGGCTGGCACATAGAAGCAGGCTGGTAAATCTACCTATACTTCTTGTGCATACATGTTGATGTTGCATCTACAGATCAAGACGGAAGCATGCATTCCTTTTTCCACTTATCTGTTCAATGCATGGGTACTGAATCCTGCCTACATGCTAGGCAGTATTCTAGGTGCTTAAAATAAAAAGACAAATTAAACGTTTTTATCCTCAAAGAATTCACAGTCCAATGAAGAAGACAGACAAATGGCTGGCATGCCAAGATTGGCGAAGCATGATAGGGCGTACTTAGCAAGGGACCTTACACAACTCAGAGGCCATGGCAGGTTTTCAGACCTAGGCTGAGTCCTAAAGGGGCCTTGGAGTGAGTTTGGGCATCGGCAGAACAAGAAGAGAGGAAATGGATCTCAGCCAGTCAGGCCAGAATGCAGGTGACAGAAGGCATCTGTCATGTGGGAGGTGCAGATAGGGAAGAACATGGTGTGCTGGTTTCAGTACCTGCTCAGAGTTTAGTGTGCTGGAGTGAAGAGACAAGTCTGGGAATTCAGCAACTCATGAGGCAACCTTATCATCTGAGCCAGCCTTCTGACAGATAAGCCTTTACCAGGTAAAATTATTAACCACGTCTGTGCATGTCCATGTGTCATCACTTACAGATGCAGTTTTCAGCTGCTCTTGCGTCAGATCTCTGAATAATACAATGTCACATGTTAAAATGGATTGAGGTGTCACCAGCACACAGTCGTGTCTCAGGACTTTGCGAAACAAAGATATTTCTCTGTATGTAAGAATGAATTAATGTAAGATTTCCATCTGTGCTTCATCATTTTTTTTGTGCCAAAAACAATGGGATTGTTACTTTTTCTTTGGGAGGTGACATTTTGTTAAAATATTTGGCTATTTTTTGAATGAGAAATGAGATGCAGGAAATGTACCATAGCATTAGCATGAATAGGAAATCATGAAACGCTGTGGATTTGATATTTTTGTAGCTTCTATTTTTCTTGAAATGAATTCAAAACATGTAAAATGATAAATTAAGTACAGGACTCTGGAAAATTCTAGTTTTTGGTGGTGTAGGAAGATGGCCTTTAGCTTAGAAGACACGGTCCAGGGTACAGCTGCCCTAAACTACTCACATCATCACCCAACAGGAAGCCTACATCATCATTTCAACTTCTGAGCTTCCATCAAAAATCAACAGATCTTTCTCCTATCAGAATGGAATATCTGAATATATCGTACCATCTTTTAAAATCTGATGGATAGATCACAAGGTTATGTGATTTATCAAGGGTTAAGAAATTATCCTGTTTATTTTTAAAATATTAAAAGAGTACATTTTAAATTTACTTTTTAATCTCTAAGCGCTGCTACATTATATTCATTGAGCTAGATATTTCATCCATATAAAATAGCAATTTCATGTAAACCTACCATTCTCAAGTACTGATAACAATTTGAATCTTAGCCTATGGAAACATAATTTCATATAAAGGTTGGTGACACAGGGGCGAAAACAGGGTTATTGCAGCTCCTTTTTCAATTTTCCTTTCATAATCTGTAAATATTTAAAATGTCACCAGGAGTGCACACATATTACTGATATGGCTATAAATTTATTAACTCAGAGCTATTTGGAGAAGAGACTCACAGAATTTTTAAAAATATTCAGAGTGGATAACAAAGCACCAGCTTAAAGGCGGGAGAGAAATTACTGTTATCAATTTGCTCCAAATTCTTTCAGTAACCTGGGATCAATCAGTGCGATGAAAGTGACATCATACCCTGCCTAATTTAATGGGGATGTTATGGGAATTAGATAATTTTAGATATTTAGGCCAGCTTGTTTGAGAAAGATAAACACAAATGTGAACAATTCCTTGTAAAGAACTTGTCCAGGTGTGCATTCTTACCGAAGCCTAAGAGCTTTAAAAAAGAAAAAGACTCCATGGATTGTCTTGTGTTTCTCTTGTTCTCCATTTCAGTAAATGACATCACCATCCACAAAACTACACAGTCTAGAGGTGTGTGTGGGAAAATGCAAACAGAAACAGAAACAAAAAACTCACTCTTACAAGTTCCTACTGTCCTACTGTCTTTCAGGCACTTACATGTGTGATCTCTTGTAATAAGATCTCTGCCCCCATCTTATTTTATAGTTGAGGAAATTGAAGTTCAAAAAGGCTAAAAGCCTCTCTAAAATCACAGTTGTTTCAATCTGCTCACTCATTCCTTGTTTCCACGTGTTTTCTATCTTCACCTGGCCCGTGGTTCTAAGCAGTTACTAAGTTTTAGAACTCACCAACTCACTTTCTAAACTTTTTATTTTTTTTTTCCTGAGACACAGCCCAGGCTGGCTTCAAATTCATTACAGGCATGTGCCACTATGCCTGGCTCTTGAACATCTTTTGCATATACATCTGTCTTAGTTCATGCCCTTACCACTGCTAAACTAGTCCAATACATGGGTGGGTTTCTAATGGCTTATCTGGCCCTGAAGTTTACTGTATCTTGTTAAGAATATGTGATCTTAGCAGTGTTTTCCCCCTCAGACACAAAACTGTTTTTATGTCATTCTTGTTTTGTGCCCTACTTCCTTACTGCTTTATGATTGACAAAAGCAAGAGGGCAGACCAGTAAGTTCCAGGTCCTGATTCCCCCATGGAAACACCAAATACACAACAGAGTGGCTTTGCTGGAACTCCAGAAATGAGTTAAGAAGCTGCAGCAACCAAGTGAGTGTCTAACCAAGAAAAAACCACACTCAAGCCTTTGTGCTCACCCTTGTCCCACCCCCTCCTCAGCCTGGTATAGTATGCTACCCAATTCCAGCTTCCACCCCCAGGATAGAAGAAAAACATAGCACTTGCTGTCTGAAGGACTGGAATCTGTCTGGCCTAACTAGGAGCACTGAATGGAAAGGGAGCATAATTTGAGTATCAGGTTAAAGGTTGCTGAAAGCTGTGGTGAGAGCTACAGCGAGACTGTACCTGTGCACACCTCGGGGCAAAGATTATAGACACAGGAATACAATAGGATGTAAAAGTCCCTAGGAAGCAGGGCCAAGGCTCTTAGGAAAATTAAGACATTGTAAAACATTTGAATATACAAGTCTGATAAAAATATGGTGAATATTGAAATTAAAAGTTTTAAAATACTTTATTACAGTAAGACACATTGCCATTAATCCCCCTCACTGTACTCAACGTCATTTTGAATGTACATATCCCAAATACATGTATCCCATCATTCTTGCCTCTTTCTGAAGCAGTTTTAGAAGTCCTCTTTTGTGAGTGTCTTTATAAGGTATGATAAAATATACAATGAATGTTGTTGCCAAGTGTCATCCAAACTTTCAACGAAAAAACCCAAAGTATACAAAAATGAAGGAGATGCATGGCATTCAAAAGAGCAAAATAAGAAGTGGGGCATGGTAGCACACTCCTGTAATCCCAGCACTCAGGAGGCTGAGGCAGGAGGATGGCTGAGAGTTCAAGGTCAGTCTGGGCTACATAGTGAATTCAAGGCCAGCCTGCACTACACAGTAAGACTGTCTCAAAAAACCAAACCAAACCAAACCAAACCAAACCAAACCAAACCAAACCCAAAAAAAGAGAACTAAATAAATCTCCAGGGAACACTAATGAAACATAGGCTTTGGATTTAATAGAGACTTTTAAAAATAACTTTCTTAAATATGCTCAGTGAGCTAAAGGAGAACACATACAGGTAACTAAACCAAATCAGGAAAATGACAGTATCAACAAAGAGATAGAAGCAATTAAAAAGCAAACCAGACAGAAATTCTGGATCTGAAAAAGTAATGGAACTAAAAAATTCTACTAGAGGGATTGGTTCAACAACAGATTTGAACATGCTGAAAACAGAATCAGAAAACTTGAAGAGAGATTATTTGAAATTATGGGATCTAATGGACAAAATGAACATAAGGAAAAAAAAATGAAAAGTTAACAGAACCTAACAAATTTCCATCATCAAGTAGACTAATATATTCACAACGAAGGTATTAACAAGAAAAGAGAAACAAAAACTATTTAATAAAATAATGACAAAACTTTTCCAAATCAAGGGAAAACATTAAAAGAAACATAAAAGGATCTCAATAAATTCCAAGTAAAATAAATTTAAAAAACTGCATCCTTAGAGACATTATAATTAAAATGTAAAAAGACAAAGAAAATTCTGAAAGCAAAGAAAATAAAAAATAGAAAAGTAGCTCTTCATGTACAATGAAATTATCAATCGATTTCTTAAGCAGAGACCTTATAGGCAAAAGAGGCAATACAATAATATATTTAAAGTGATGAAGAAAAAATGTTAACCAAGAATACTATATCCCTCAAAAGTATGCTTCAAAAATGAGAGGCTGAATAAAAAATTCTCAGATAAACAAAAGTTGAAGAAAATACCAGGCCTGACCTATAAGAAATGCTAAAATAAGTCCTTGAAATTGAAACAAAATGATGCTAGACAATAACTTGAAACCGTATAAAAATGTAAAGCTCTCCAATAAAGGTAAATATGTGGAAAGAATTTTAAAACATGTATTGTCATTTTAAAACTTCACTATTTTTTAAAATGACTTAAAAGATAAAACACTGTGGAGATTACCATAAACTTATAATAATGGGCACACATATTGAAAGATGTAATTTTTAATATCAATATCATAAAGTGGATGGGGCAGAGGTAGAAGGAATACAGCTTTTTTATGTGACTGAAGTTGTCAGTTTCAAATACATTACTATAGCCTGAGGATATATTATATAATCCCCATGGCACTCACAAGGAAAATAGGATATACACAAACAGAAACAAGAAGAGAATAAAAACATGCCACTACAAAAAAT
>RJWT010005382.1:0-31124 GCA_004365215.1 Cuniculus paca | reverse complement strand
GTCCTGCTCCAAAACAGAGGAAACAGGGCCCCAAGGCTTTTTTTAAATTAAATAGTGTGATCAGGATATTAAGGAATTTTTTCTTTTTTGGTATCTTATATTACTTATTTACAAAGTTTAAGTATGTTTTAACATTTATCACCAGGATCAAAAATAATCAACTTTGGACCTGAATTCTCCCCAAAAATACAAAACCTTTTTCTCAAGTGATATTAACATTTAGTTAAAGATACCACCATTCTTTTCTTGCCTCCTCAGGAATAAGAAATTACTACTACCGTTCTCCACAACCACTATGAAATAACAGGAAACTTAGTTCTTTTCATCAGATATGTGATCTACAGTTTTCCACATTTTCTAAATTTTCTACATTTCTTAAATTTTTCTATATTTCTTAAATTTTCTACATTTCTTATAAGGAACAAAGGAATCAGAAGAATTTTATGTGTGTAAAGCATGTAATTCTAGGTGAGGGTTAGAGAATGGAATTGTCATCACTCGGACATGATTGTCATTATGGCCACTATAAATGTTCAATATTAAACATATTTCCTTTCACAGGACAAAAGACTGCTACACTTAGTTGAGTTGTTTTTTTTAACTCTCTGGGAAAAAAATGGAATCAGAAGAATGAATGGGGACCATTATGCAATCTCTATGTATTTTATTGCATGTTACTTATGGTTAAGTGAATAGCACAATAGCTACTCTTAATCAAACCACATCAACTTTTCTAGGTCTCCAACACATTTAAGTCAAATATGTCTGTAATTTTATTCAACAGTTTCCTCTCTTCCTAGTGCCTCCAGAATTTAATCATCTAACTTGTCATTATGTTTTATAATGTATTGCTCAGCCTACAACACTAGAAGGGATTTTGTTTATATTAACATCCAACAGGGAAAATACTATTATGCAATCTAATATTTTGTTCAAATTAAATTTAATCACTTTCTTCATCAAAATAACTGTTTACTGCATAATGAAATTCTATGAGTGCAACATCAACTGCATGATAAAACAAGCATAAATCAACAAAATAACATCAAACTTGTGCAGATTAAAATAATTCTTGAACACATTTTGAAATATTTAAAGCTATTAGAATACAACCAGGTTTCTCTTAGAAACCTATTGCTTCCACCCAAACAGATGTCTAGAGGTCAACTGAGACATTTATTTGATCCTGGATAGGATTCTAGACAGCACAGTGTCCACCATAAACATTCAAGGAACATGTCCCGAAACAGGGAGACAAAGCAAAGAAAGGGAAACATACTACTTTATTCAGTAACCCCTAGAATCGTAAAGCTTCAGATTTCTAACTATGGTGCCTCTCATTGAGGTCATGTGTGTTTTGGCACTAGTTATATTTAGAAGCATCACATCAGACTTGAAACTAGAGATACAGTAAGTGGAGATATCTGAAATTTTAGCTGCTTAAAAAATAAAGGAGGAACAGAATTACATGTGCAGTTGAAAAATAGAGCTACTAAAATAATTTTGACAGGGTTAAATTTTATATAGTAAAGTGAGAAATTAATGAATCTAAGCAGAAGAAACAAAGTACAGATGAGTTCCATACACTTGGCTGGCATCCAACACCTGGTATTCTGGCCCAGTGTTTGATATTCTAGAAAATTCTCTCCACATGAATACTCAGTGACCGTCTTTCATATACAGCATGGTTTTTGAGAGCAATGAGCAACCAGTTAGTCATTGTCCAAAATCACCGACAGTCTTTCATATATACATACATTAAATGTACAAAGTGACAAATAAATTTACTTTTAAATGTTTTAATTTTAATGTGTGGATCTTCTTACAACATTAATGATTAATATGTGATAGGGGAAAAGGAAGCAAAGTATTCATGGCTTACACTTTGGAACTTTAGACAGGAAACTCAAATCATGATAGTCTATTTTTGATGTCAGTTGGCTTCAAACGATCAAACCCTTTTCCTTGCTATACTACACAAGTACAGATTTTCTGGATTAAGACGTTCATTTCCGCAATAACATCTTTATTCAGAATCATAGAGGTAGTCTTGCACAGCCTTCCTGCCATGCCATTTCAAACCCCAATGACTGATAGTTGGGATCCAGTCCTTCACTTGATCACTAGAATAACACTCTGATCTTCATCTTCACAAATCACAAGGTGTTCTGTTTTGACTTGTGTCTCTACTGAAATTAGCTGAGGGGAACATTTGGTCATTTTGTTTTCCAGATGGGGTTGGATGAAATCCTTATACCTCAAACCTGTGCTCATTCCCACCTGTTCACAAAAATAACGATAAAAAAGTCTTGAGAATAATCACCTACATTCTTTATGAGACAAGGCAAGAAAAAGTGTATAAAAAACTCAATATTTACTTTCCACCTTAATAAGAATTGAACAATTCAGAAGATAGAAAATTTTCTGAGATAATATTTGAGCAATTCAAGCCAAAGTTAGAATTTTTCTTCCATAATTTGGCTATCCAAATGAGATGAAAGAACTCTCTGCTTTGGGCAAAATCCTGAGAACAAGTATGATGTGGTAGTTCCAGGGGTATTTTCAGCTGCTAAACACATCATCACCCTGCTTCAATACAAAACAGTCTGTGGGGGAAATGTGGTTCTAGTAGTCAGCTAATGGACAGAATAGGAGAACAAAACCAATTTTGTATTTCAGAGGGAAAACATCAAAGGGCTTGAAGTCAAGAGCATTTGTTGGTAGAAGGTTGCATGCATAGAGCAAATTTCAGAGACCGATTCCAGGTACTGCTCTTCTCTGGAGGCTCTTCACCTTCAGTTCTTCTCTTGCTGTCTCAAAAAGATGAGCTCCCAGTAGTTTGACACGAAAAAGTGTCACTTTTTATTTTTTTCCTCCTATGTAACTTTGTACTTAATTCTTCTCCCTAAAGAAATTCCTTCACTGCAATTCTTGTGATTCAGTAGGGACTGTCAGACGTTCTTTAGAACGCATATTATTTCAAGGAGGCGGAATTGGAATCAGATGAATCAAAGGTATGGACTATTCGAGTGAATGATTATGCTCCCTGTATAGACAGTTTGAACAACATGCGACTCAAAATGACAATGCCACAGGAACATACTGTTTTTATATTGATTATAAATTGATGAAGCAATCATTTCATTTAAACCACAAAGTCTGAAATGTTTCTTTTCTATATCAGATTTTTATTTGGCCCACATACTCTATAACATACTCATTTTTACCCCCAAATATAAAAATTCTCCAGAACAACAATTTTTACTCCTCTGTGATTTCTTTAATATGTGAATTATTTAATATGAGAATTATAGTATCTGGACGCTTGAACCGATTAACTCGGAGCTTACCCTATGCTCTCTTAAATAATCTTTCTCTATCTTATTTTCCTTTGTCAAGTAAATTATAAACTAGAGATTTTGCATATTCCTCACAGTACCATTTGCTATAAATGGAAAAATTAGTATTGATGACTTTATTAAAGAACAACTTTATTAATTGACTTATACCACTAGATTCTATGGTCTTACTTCTCTTCCAATTTTGGCTATGGTCCTATCTGAGTTTATTCATAGCTTCCTGTGTATTTGTAGTAATGTACAAAACATCAGTATGTTTTACATGGACTTTTCCTCCTTCTATTATGTTACTATTCAATTACAAATATAGTTGGTTAGTAAGTCAGTGCTTTACTTTTCAAAATATAGCAAATTATTTTAATAAATAATAAACTTTGCATTTAATAAGACTTTAAGATACATAAAGAGATACTTTAATATAATAACCATAGTTTTACAGTTTGATCCCTATAAGCATAAACTACTCTCTGGAACTGACTTATTCCCTGATGGAGGCCATGCTGAGGGTGGAGAAGTGTTTTGAGTATCAATTGGCCAGACCTAGGGAGAGATGCTCAGTAAAAAACTTCTGAAATAATCCAACCATCTCATACTTTGAGATATGATTTTGCATTCTGTAATTCTTCATAAAACTACAATAAGGAAAGTTATGAAACAAATAGAAAAAAAATTTTTGTGGGTCAAATCATGTTTTCAGAATTCAAAAAATCAAGTTTGTCCTCAGTCTGAAAGAGAAGGCTTCAAGTAACCTGTGTAAGTTAAAGAAATTCTCTTTTTGTCCTGCTTATGGAAGTTCTAAAGGAATGTATTTTAAAACAAAAGCAAAAATTAGGGCTTTCTTCCTGTGTGGAATTCCCCAATGTTGAAGAATATTCCCTATTCATGTAAGACATCTGCAAATCTCAATCATCTGAATGCAGACTAAACAAAGAGCAGTATCTTAACATTTTTCAAAAAGGATAGATCTTCATTTCAAAGAGATTTATCTTTGTTGCATTTTATTCTAAAATTGCAGGCACAAAAACAGAACGGTGACAGAACATAGTTAATGAAATCAAAACTATTGGTTGAAGGTAACATAAGCAATAGTGAAATTAATGAATATTTTAAATTATTTAAAGGTAACATATGTAATATAAGATTATAGAGGAATGCTGTTCTGACACTGTGTTTGTGTTAACCATTGTTTTTATAAGGCTTTTCATAAGGGTTGCTTGGGATCAAAATAATTCAAAGTATTTAGAATTTAATACCACTTGGACCCTACGACCCCGGTAAAGTGACTGACCAGTGGGAATCCAGTTGAAAAGTGGCAGCATACTCTAAAAAGACAATCATAGCAATGGCCTTGAGAATTTTAAAACAAAGTCATACCTTCTTCAAATAACATATTTGCTTTCAAGAAATAGCTCCTGGGTTAACGCTAAAAAGGTATAGTACAGGGACTTAAGAGAAAAATTTCTGGAGCTGGATCTTCTGAGTTTAAATCGCACATCCCTTCCTTAGGTATGTGATTACAGACATAATAAACAACAGGTGCATCATTTTCTCTTTGAAAAATAGGGACAATAATATTTCATAGGAATTGATGATTAAAGAAATTCATGTGTGTCATGTTCCACACATAGTGAATACCATATTGATGTCTCCTGTTCGCATTTCGATTGGATGCTGGTGGAAAAGGAAGGGCTGTTCAGAACAACTGAATTTTCAGGCATCTTGAGCTACCTGACAAAAACTAGGTGTTACCTTATCCACCAAATGCTAATGCCTATGCAAAGGCACTCCTTCATCAGGTGGCTTTTGTGCATGCACAATAAACCTGAAGGCTTAGAAAAGTGATCTCAAGTGCCAGTACAGCCAGACAACACTTTGGGCATTGACTCTCACTGAATGGCCACTTTTCTTTCCATTCTGTGTTAGAAGTCACCAAAACCACCAAGCTAGGTGCAATGTATTCAAACTAGGTTTAAGGATTCCTCAGGATATTCACATCTCATTGTCTTCTTGGCCAGAGGTTTGCCACAGACTTGGGAAGAAGGAATGGTTTGATGAAAGTTTTGGAGAAAGAATTACAGGTGAGCCTCATAGGATGGGCACAAATTCTAAGGATATGTACCTTCTACAGGAATACTAATACAAAGATTTTATCTACACAAAAGGTTGTTTAAAATCAGGAAGATAGATAACCCATTCTGTGGATGTAAGACTTTATCTGGACACTCTTGTTCTTGCTTACAGGCTCAAAAGCAAGGGGGCCATAATGGTAGAAATGGAGGTTATATAAATGCTCAATAAAATAAACTTCCCCACAAGGCAACTGATCTTACCACTATTACTGCTGAATACCTAGTCTTCCAGGAGTAGAGATCAATGTTGAATCTGACTTGGCATCATGGCCAAGAGAACCGAGTATTGTTTATGGCCTTTTAACTGTCATGAAGACTTGTTCTACCTAAACTACACACTTACTACAGATCCCCTGTCTTCCATGCTTTTTCCAGCAATGCTACACAATGCTGGTGTTATAGTTTATATCTGGATGTCCCTCCCCCACAAACCTTGTATGCTTAGGAGTGGGGCATTGTGGAGGTGACTGGATCACGGGGTGTGCTTATCTTTGGTGCATTAGTCCACTGCTGAGTTTATAGCTAAATGTGATGCTCAGGGTGGAGTCTGGTCAGAAAAAGCAGATTGCTGTGAATGTGGCCTGGAAGGATATATCTCCTTTCCCAGCCCCTCTGCTTCCCAGTGGCCATACCATGAATAACTCTTCTCCTCCACGACTGAACTCTCTACAAACTTTGAGCCAAAACAAATCTTTCCTCCTTAAATTTGTTGGTGACATGTATTACATCTCAGTAAGGAGGAAAGAAACTAAGAGAGCTAGGATATCTCAAATAACATTACTTCTGACCAAGGAATACAACAGCAAAAGGAATTTTGGTTTATCTTCATGCCATTCACAGATCTTAGCCCATGTACAATCACTCACGAGGAACATTACTTTCTGGAGTGAGAAGAGATCTCACTATTGTTTTAATTTGCATCTTTCAAATGACCAGTGATGCTGAACATTTTGCCATATATTTATTTGTCATTTCTACTTCTTCATCTGAAAGATGTGTATTCATCTCAGATCTCTACTTTTGGATTGAGTCTTTGAATTTAGGAGATCTGATTTTTTTTTTTCAGTTCTTTATGTGTTCTAGATACATAGTACTTTGAGGAGAAACTAGCTAAATTTTTTCCCATTCTGTGGCTTGTTTTTTCACTCTTTTGGTGAGTTCTTTTGCTGTGCAAAAGCTTTTTAATAAGATGAGATCCCAGTTGTTGATTCCTTGTGATAGTTCCTTGTGATCTGGGTTTGTCTACATTGATGTCTTCAAGAGTTCTACCTATTTTCTCTTCCAGCAGATTTAGTGTTTCTGTTTTAATATTTAAATCTTTGATCCATTGTGATTTTAATTTAGTGCACAATGATAGACACAGGTCTTTGGCATGTGGAAAGCCCATTTTTCCTGTACCATTTATTAAAGAGGCTATCTTTCTTCCAAAGAACATGTTTGTCCCCTTTGTCAAAGATAAAGTGGCTGAGTGTGTTTGAAGTTGTTCTGTATCTTCTAATCTGTTCAGCAATCCTATGGTCTCTTCGGTTTTTTTGTTTATTTTTTTTCTCAGTACCATGCTATTTTTTTTTATCACAGTAGCTCTGCAGTATAACTTCAAGTCAGGCATTGTGATGCCTCTTGCCATGCACTTGTTACCCAGAATTGCTAAAATTAACCAGTAACAAATGCTAGCAGGGCTGTGGGGAAAAGGGAACTCTTCTCCACTGTTGGTGTGAGTATAAGTTGGTACAACCACTGTTGAAATCAGAGTGCAGTTTCCTCAAAAAACTAGGATTAGAGATTTCATTTGACCCAGCAACTCCCCTTCTTGGCATCTTCCCAAAAGAATTAAAAGTATCATACCACAGCAATATATCTTCATCCATGTTTAGAGCATCATATTTTGTAATAACTAAGTCTTGGAAACAGCCCAAATGCCCATCAACTGATGAATGGATAAAGCAATGTGGTTTTTTTATATAATGGAATACTACTTGACCATAAAGAAGGATAAACTTGAGACATTTATTGTTGAATGGCCTTGAGATCATACTCTAAAGTGAAATAAATTGGACACACATGTGTAAATATCACGTTGTCTCTCTGGGGTGAAATACTGAAAGTGGAAATAATAAATAAATTGTACAATAAATACTGTGAAATAAGAAGAAATTTTTCAAAAAGAGCAAAACAAGGGAGAAGGGGAAAAGGAAAGAAAATAAAACAAAAATGAGAAAAGAAGGATAAAATGAAGACAAAAATTTGTAAATAAGGAAGGGAAGAGGTACTGAAGGGTCAGGGGATGAGTAGGACAAAAAGACAAATCAAGGTATATCATATACAGATATAAATTCTATTGATGAATGTGATCATTCTATATACCTAAATTGTAGCAATAACCTTACTTAAATTTTACAAAGAATAACAGTACTTATTTGAAAAATTAAAAGTGGAAATGGCCTACAGAATATGCACTCACGGCATCAACTATGGAAAAACACTTTCATGATTGGATTCAGTTTCTCTGGAGCTAAGGCATAGACATTAGGAATCAATATACACTTTTTGCTGAAACTCACCTGTACTGAAGAAGATTGATAAATGAAAAATAATTAGAAAGCTTTGATGTTAAGTAAATTATTGGTTCTGGTAATAATTACAACTGTGTATTATATACTATAGAACATTGTTTCCCAAAGTGTGTTTTATAGATCACTACCTTCCTGGGATATGGGAGTAAATCCTTTATTGGAAAATTATTTTTGGAAAATTTAGGGTTAAACATGATTTCATAGACTTCTTTCTTGTAGAACTTCACAGAGGATATAATATACCAGCATGTTTTGTGAATTTCCAAAGAGAGAATAGAGCCACAGTATCTCCCCACTTTATTTGCTCAGAAGGCCAGATTTTTTTCTGGACTGCTTTTCGTATATTATTGTGCCCCAGGGAAACTTTCAAGGAAAACTGTGAGTAGATGTTGAATAACGGTATGTTGATAGGAATCAATCAAGTAAACAGTGACGATGAAACTACTGCTATTGTGTTTGAAAAGGAATTGGAAAAGTTGTAATAAAAGTATCCCTGAATAAATAGGTTTCTTAGATTTAGTAGACACATACAGCTTTGTAGAATTCTTACCTTCAGAAGAATGAGTCTAGAGATGAAAAATTATCAACCAAAGGGTAGTTATATTCCTACATTTCCATTATCTTCACCGACTGTTATTCAAATCAAAGCAGTGAAAAATGTGCAGTATTCTGGATTCATGAACATTTAATCAAGATACTTAATTTCTAAGAAAGTACTGGAAATATAATCAGGCACAGAATACTCAATTTCCCAAAATTTAGAAATATGCCTGTTATGATTTGTGTCTAGGTGACTCCCCCAAGCCTCATACAGTCTTGGAGGTGGCTGAATCTAGTATTTGTGATTGGTTTGTTGTCTAGTGCTGAGATTAACAGTGTGAGTGCTGTACCCACCCAGGGGTGGAGCCAGCACACTATGTAAGGGATGGAAGAAGGTGTGTTTTTTCCACCCCTTTTGATTTTCTCTTCTTGTTGCTTGCTGGCTGCCACAAAAGGCTGCCCCTCAGCCATACCACTCTGCCTTGGAGCCATCTGAGTATGAACTAAAACCTCCAAAACTGTAAAAAATAAACTTTTATTTTGGGTGTCAGGTATTTTGTCTCAACAACAAGAGAAAAGTAACCAAGACAATGTCAAACAACAGCTTTGTCAAAAACAGTAAAGCCACATTTGTTTCTATATATTCAAGACATGTTTGTTAAAAACATATTTACTGTACATGATGTCTACATTCATCTTAGGTAATAAGTACCTGTACTTAGTACATCAATTCTCTCTATTGTCTTTCCCCTCCCCACCCAGTTCTTTTGCTCCCTCCCTCCATCTCCAGATCCCCTGCCCTCATTTTCATCATCATCATCATCACTATCACCACATTTGTTCATGTTTGCAACATATAATGATTACATTCGCTGTGGGTAGCTGTAAGGGGATATAAACAGATCTAAGAAATGTTATGTACATTTTCAGGACATTTTGAATCAAGAAGATGGCATTCAATTCTGAGAAAATGACAAGCTACCAGGGAAAGAAATAGAACTGTCAATCTTCAACTGGTGTCTGAAGTTACAAAAGTAAGTAATTGAACAAATTTACTTGATTTCATTTGTTTTTATATGTCCAAGATTAGAAAAAACCAGAGGGTGAAGCATAACATACTACTTAAAAATGAATAAGTACTTGAAATCTATGCATTGAAGAAATGTTTGATGTTTAAAATCCAAAAGAAAAAAATTCATTAAAAACTTGGTGTCTTTCTGAGGGTCATACAATCTGACACTTTTGGCATGTGGTGTTTGTATAGACAATAATGTGCCCAAAAAAATTTTATTTATTTCACGCTTCCATTCTCTACTCATCTTTGTCTTTGAATGTCTTTGTTTCCAAGATATATACAGTCTATTAAAAAATTTATATATTCCCTGTCTTAGTTACTTTTCTCCCTGCTAAAACAAAATATCCAACATCCGAAGTTAAAAGAGGAGTTCACAGTTCATAGAGGTTTCAGGTCTTGGTTGGCTGGTTCTAAAGCAGGGTGGCATGGCGGAGAGGCACTGAAGAGGAGAAATAGTCCCTGGTATCCAGGCAAGCAAGGGGTGATGTCAGCTCTTTATATCCCTTATATTTTATCTAGGAAACTTAGCACCCTTAATCCTAGTGCCCTTGATCATAGCATTGCACCATGAATCAATTCCAGCATCACATACTCTACACCCAGCTACTTCTGAAAAGCCCCACCTATGACTGCCTGAAGTTTTGAGGGACATCTAAACACAAGACACTCCCTGAATTAAGTTTCCCAACTAGAATTAATATGAATCTTTAAAGTGGAAATCTTGCCATTTAAAATAAGCCATATGCTACTAGAAACAGTTATTTCACACACCAAACTGACACCATGTATGGTATTGGGGTGTCCAGTCATTCTGCTTACTCTCTGCTAAAAGGCCCTTAACAGGAGGGAATTAGTGTTCCTACTTTTGCTGACTTCCATGACTGGCAGAGCAGTAAAGGCTCTTACATAGGCAGTTGGATCACAAGATATAAGGTCGTGTGGAAGTGGACAGACTATAAACTTGAGAAACAAAAGAAAATTTTTTATATATAATCTAAATATAATGAGCATGAGAGCAAAACTATACTGATTATGAACCATTTTCCACAAAGTTGGCACACAGAACCAAACCTATTTCATTCTTAAAGCTTAGATTAGAATTTGACAGTCTGGATTTGCTATCTTATACCCTTAGGTGGAAGAGATATCAACAGTGTTTTCATTTGTGTGTACACACCATTCAACTTTGATAATTGCACAGATCCCTTCATTGTACTCCAGTTAAAATATTGAGTGTCATCCAGTTTTATAGTGCTGCCTTGCTCATAAGGTGGGCTTCAGTATTTAACAAGAACCCTGGGACAATGTCACTAAGTGTTTAGAATAATGTTCAAGGTGTCTGCCATCCTCTGTTGGAAGGTAGGGTGGGGACAGTTAGCATTTACTTAACTGAAGTGTACCTGAACAGGTATTTTAAATCTCGTAATGGTTGTCTTTCCCAGAATGGTGGGATCTGTTAGAAACTTCTCCCTTCCAAAGCTTGACTTGGAAATGATGGATACAGCTGGAAATTTCTAGACACTTGATAGCTGTTGGAGAAGAAGTACAAAGAAAAGACCCATCCAAAGAGGAGTTAACTGTAGACCTGTGGGTTCACTCTGTATGTTTTAATAAAGGTTGAAGTTCCAGGCTAACAGAAAGGCCACTGACTACCTACTAGCACACTTAGTGTAGTAGGATTTGGATTAAAGAAGAGAAATCATCCAATTCCTTCATAACCACTTACTATATGGACTGGGGAGATTTTTGAGACACCGTATGGCATCCATATGTAGCACAGGAGCTAAGGCCCAAGTGACAGCCTCCAGGTGGTAAGCAGGAGAAGGAAAATGAGGTCCTAATAAGAGGATTAGAGGCAATTTGGGTTCAGGAGGCTTAGCCACTGCATCAGCTCTTTGGTTTCCCAATACCTCCTCATGAGTTCCTGGACCACTTATTTTAGCCTGCAAATAGAAAGCTTCTAATAAACCTAATATTTGAGGTTCATATTTTATAGACTATTTTTAATATTAAGGCAGCCTCTTTTATTCAAAGTAGCAGTATAAGCATGTAGCACTAGAAAAACGTATTTGGAATTGGTGTGGACTGTGCCTTGTTTTCCCTTGTTAGTTCTAAGGCATGAGTCAAGGCAGTTAATTCAGCCAGTTGTGCTGATGTTGCTGCAGGCAGGGGCCAAACCTCAGCTGCAGCTATAGGAGAAACAGTAGCACAGCCAAGTTTATCTTTTGCCAGTTCTTACAGAGGAGCTACCTTTAATAAACCAGATTACATTTGAGTTATCAGGAGGCTGATCTAGCAGATCTGGTCTGCTAGCACAAGTTAAATTAACAGCACTGAGATGGTCACAACCTCAGTGCTATTTACCTCTGGGGCAAAGGATGGAACTAAGGAGTGGGAAGCGGAGTACCAGGGTTAATAGTGGAACATTTAGGGAGACACACTTCAAGGTTATCAAAGAAGAAAGTATGGTAATATAATAGCTAGGAATCTGTGCTCCAAAGAAAATTTGAGTTCCCATCTTTGTCAATAAGTTTTGGTCACATAAAAGGACTGAGTATTTGAGCATTACCAAACAAAAACAAAACAAAATGGGTATGGAGTAAATATACAGAGGAGGAGGCATTTGGTTATCAGTGTCCCATTGATACCCATAATCCAACAAGTGTTAGAAGCCAGTTGTCCAGATAATAAGGACAGAATGAGAGGACCCACTCTTAAGAAGGAAGCCTATCATCTTGTCATGTCCAGTGTAACCTCAAGTTTGATCTCACTGACAGTGATGATTGGGCTGGTGCTGACAGGAACCTTGCATCTTCTCATTCCAGGGACCATAATTGGGGCTTTGGACTAAGGGGCCTTTGATCCTTGGAACAGTAAACCCTTCAGTTTCATGTTTTTATCACAGTTAGAACAAGGTAACTTAGGAAGATGCCCAGATTTAGGGCAATCTTGTTACCAGTGGCCTGTCAAATGGCAAACATGACACTTATCAGTTAGCTTACTGTGGCAGTTAGAGTAAAAGGTCAAACTGATTGGCTTTGGGATCTGCCCAGTGGACTGCTGGTCACTTTTCTGGGTGTGTTAGGGTGGGTCATGAATGGTGGTCTTGCTGTCTATGAAGGCTTCCCAGCAATTTTCCTCTCTGACTCTTCCCCCGCTCTGCTTCCTGACCACTATGAACTAAGCAACTTTGCTCTGCCACACCTAACCAATGATTTTCATGCCTTGAAGTCTGCCATTCATAGACTGAATCCTGTGAAACCATGAGCTAAATTAAATCTATGCTCCATTAAACTCAGGTACTGTGTACCATGTCTCAGTGATGGGAAAGCTGACTAATACACTTACTTTCCTTGGAGGAGGAGCCAGCAAACAACATTTGGCCAACCTGTAATACAGCAAGAACAGCAAGAAGCTCCACATACTTTTTGTCCTGTCATTCTGGTCTACTTTTAACTTCACTTTTGCCCATCTCTGCATGTCCTCTATATCCTGATTATAAAAAACATAGTAGGCACTAATAATAATACATCAATAGGAGCCTCACATTTCAAAGATAATTTTTGTAATTTCCTCCTAATATCTGGAGTTGACTAGTTGAAGAATCTGTCTTTATGGAAGACATGGCACTCAGAGAAGCAAAAGTCGTAATTTTTTTTTTTTTTTTTTTTTTTTGCGGCACCGGGGATTGAACTCACGACCTTGCGCTTGCCTGGCAGGCACTTAGACCGCTGAGCTAGATTCCCCAGCCCTAAAGTCATAATATTTTTTGCATAGCCTCCCTATATTGGTCAAGGAATGTCATTTGGGCTCTGATAAATAGCATGAAACTTAGTTTGATTTACCATTTTGATTTTATTGGCCTTTAACCCTTCTAAAATATAAATAACAAAACATTTGGAAATTCAAATGCCATCAGGGTCATTAAAATCCTATTTAGGAACCTACAGTGACAGCTTTAGACCTTTACAAGGATACTTACAATCTTGAGTATAATATATGGCACCAGTAGTCACTAGAGACATCTCTGAACCTATGTCTGTACCAAAATGATATTGACATCAAAACTGTCTGAAATGCTACTCAAATCCTCTTTGATTTTTTTTTAGATCCTTTATAGAGATAGATGGTTGAGTTCTAACTGATGAGAATTCACCCAGTAGCTCATGGAGAGTGAAAATGCATGCTGTTGGGACAGCAGCAGTTGTAGGGGACCCTGTTTAAGGAGAACGGACCCTGCATAAAAACCATAGGTATGGAGAAGCATGGCTCTTTTGACCTGGAGATGGTTCAAGTGACTGAAAGCTACCCAGGTGAGGGAGTTCCATTTCACACCTGAGTGTCAGCACATCTGTATCTAATTTACTTTGGGCATTCAGATTATCCTGCAAGAGAAAGACAGCTTGCACAGAAGATACCTATCAGCATTTCCCAAACTTTTTGCAAAAGAGCAGTATCTGTGATGTTGAACTATAAGTAATGTTTTTATTCTATGGCCATGGTCTGTTGTCTGAATTTCCAGTTTATATTGGGGCAAGATGTATTGCAAAAGAGTGTAAGTCTCTTATTCTTAAATATCTGAGAATAAAGCCTATCCCAGTTCCATAGAATGCACCTGAGAAGCGAGTTAATAGGAACTTACTGTAAATTACATATCTGCATGGAAAAAAGAACATAGGGCTCATAGTAGGCTTTCCCCTTCTGAAGAAAGGAAATAAACTGACAGGAGAAAAACATCATCCCTCTTTCCTAACCTATGGATTAGGGACAGGTATAACACATTTTGCCTGACCCCTGGAATATCTGGTTTGTCAACCAATCTTGACTGAGCTTTGTGTTACATAGCTTTTTGTGGGACATCTCACAATACTTTTTACATGGTATTGAAGTCACCTGCAAACTTTATGCCTTTTCAATTGACTGTGAGTTCTTTGAAATCAAGGTTCTATTTTTCTTCTGATATATACACTCAATACAAAATACTGAATGACTATATGAATTAATAAATCACTGAATGAGTAAATGGAATTTTCTTTACTATACCAGACTAAAACACTGTCTCAACACTTAAGTAGATTTTAATCTGCTAGGAAAAACAGATATAAGGGAATAATTACTAAAATATAACCATAGTCAAGGAGCTATGCAAAAGGAATTCAGAGAAGCAGCACTTTATAAGAAAGGGGATATTCTTGTAGAGCCCCTCTAGCAGACAGTCTTAGGTGAATTTAAACTGACCAGTAATACTGTTAGAGATACATCTGAATGAAATAAGCTGAACAAAACTGAACAAGAAGCCATATTATTAATTCTAGTAGCAGATACAGGTGATAGACATAGGAAAAAAGAGGTAAAAGTCTATAGAAGTATAGAATTCTTTCTCCTCCTCTGTGACACAGACTTCTTGCTATTATTTTTACAACACATTGTGCTAGAATCTGTCACATTTAACTCAAGTCAAATGTCACACTTGTTATGGTTTGTGTCTGGGTGTCCCCCCAAAGCCTCGTGCAGTCATGGAGGTGGCTGAGTCTAGCATTGGTAATTGGTTCATTGTCTAGCACTGGGATTGGTGATGTGAGTGCTGCACCCGCCCAGAGGTGGGTAGCTGGCATACAATATAAGGGAGGGAAGGAGGCATGCTTTCCTATTTTTACCCAGTTTGCTCTTGTTGCCTGTGGCCATGTTGAACAGCTGCCCCTTAGCCACGTCACCCTGCACTGGAACCAGCTGAGTATGGACTGAAGCCTCCAAAAACTGTAAGCTAAATAAACCTTTCCTTCCTTCATTTTGGGCATCAAGTATTTTGTCTCAACAATGAGAGAAAATTAACCAAGACACATTTCACTAATCTACCTTTTTTTTAAGAAACCAAATTACTGTAACAATGGGTTCTGTGTCTTAAAGAAAGATGGATTGTACATGATACATATTCAAATATATCTGAATTTAAACAAACTGGTATGTTGAAAAAAGTCACATAAGAGAAATAAAAGAGGTTTTGTAATCAGGTATCAATCACTACTAAAGACCTAAAACTATTTCTAAATTGCTATTTGTACAAGAATACATTCATATCTTGACATTAGGCTCAGTCATAGATCAAAAATATATACTAAAAAAGAGCGAGCCTCTTTCCAGCCAGCGCTGAGCGATGGGCATCTCTTGGGACAACTGGCACAAGCGCCGCAAGACCGGGGGCAAAAGAAAGCCCTACCACAAGAAGTGGAAGTAAGAGTTGGGTCGCCCTGCTGCCAACACCAAGATTGGCCCCCACCGAATACACACAGTCCAAGTTCGAGGAGGCAACAAGATGTACCAAGCCCTGAGGCTGGATGTGGGGCTCTGAGTGTTGTACTCGAAAAATAAGGATCACTGACGTTTACAATGCATCCAATAATGAGCTGGTCCTCACCAAGACCCTGGTGAAGAACTGCATTGTGCTCATTGACAGCACACCATACCGACAGTGGTACAAATCCCACTACGCACTGCCCCTGGGCCACAAGGGGGCCAAGCTGACTCCTGAGGAGGAAGAGATTTTAAACAAAAAATGATCAAAGAAAATTGAAAAGAAGTATGATGAAAGGAAAAAGAATGCCAAAATCATCAGTCTTCTGGAAGTGCAGTTCCAGCAGGGAAAGCCTCTTGTCTGCATTGCATCAAGACCAGGGCAGTATGGCTGAGCAGATGGCTATGTGCTAGAGGCCAAGGAGCTGGAGCTCTGTCTGAGGAAGATCAAGTCCAGGAAAGGCAAATAAACCTTCCCTCCTGGCTTAGTTCATGTAATAAAGGTGTTTATTGTTCTTTGTTCAAAAAAAAAGAGGGAAACAGTATTGCTTTGGGGTGAATTTTTAGATTTACTCGTATAAATTTGAATGGAAAATAAATAATGCCTTTGGGTATTGTTTTGGGCCAGAGACCAGTACAAGTGCTGATGTAAGAAGAACAAAACACTTGATCTATCATTCACAGATCCCCACCACTTGCTAGAAACAGTTATTTACTTTTTTATGAAACCTTTTTTAATAGATTAGAAAATATAGCACTATCAAATAGCCATGCACCTGTGTGTCTATTTCAGTGATATCCTAGACCTACTCATGTGAAGAGGCTTGCTATAGAGACACTCTTTTATATCACGAAAACAGTGGCTTGTATTTTGTATTGTTTCACATATCTTCTGCTTGTAATTATCACTATATTTATGTGTGTGTATATTTGTATGTGCAAGAGTGGAAGTCATTTTTGTTTTTCTTCTCCAGGAATAAAATAATTTGCTTACAAGTATATGGGAAAACATAACACAGATCAGAGCAAAATAACTGACATTAGAAACACCACAGTAAATTAATTCATCATCAAATGAGATATTTTAATGCACAACAGACATTACATATTTTCCCTTCACTACCATCACTCGTTTTATCTCAAAGAATTTATTATTTTTTTATTTATTATTTTTTGAGACAGTGTCTCATTGTGTAATTCAGGGTGCCCTTGAATTCACTATGTAGACCAGGTTGGCGTCAAATTCATGGTGATCCTCCCACCTTAGCCTTTCAAATGCTGAGATTATAAGCATGTGCCACCATGCCCAGTTTATCTCAAAGAATTTCAATCTACATTATTTTCTATCTGTATCTCTGAGAAGAACTTAAAAAATCAATTTAGGAATGTGACAGCAAAGACTAGATAGTATTCTCAAGTCACGTGCATCATCTGTTCTCTGTATGCTGCTGAACCCATTTTTCCCCCCATTGGCTCACAATTAATACCAGAAAATATAACTAAAATATCAAATAATAATGTGTAACAGAGTATCCACAAAAGAGTGAAAAGGTTTTTATTATAACAATTATAGAAAATCTATTTTACATTATTTCTTACCTTGATGCTACTAAATAGTGCTACAAAAACAAGTAACAGACACAAGTGAAAATTAATCAAATACACACTAGCCACTTGATCTGTGCAGATTATTCACCACTTACTGTGGAAAATAAAACAATGATATAAGAATCTTCATCTTCAAGAACTAGAAACTAATGACATAATGTTGGAGTCAGTTCTAAAATAGCGGTTTCTTTGAAGTTTCATCTCCATAGATATCACTAAATTATTCTAAGGTCTCACATTATCTTCCCTTCCATAACAGCTCATAATTAATCTCAAAATTTTATGTCAGTGATATCATTCAACCATAATGAGCATAAGCAAAACAAATGAAAATGTATTTACCTTAATGAAGGAAGTACTTTTATTTCTTTACACATAATAGCAATAGAAATGACAAAGGTAATAAAAATGTTATCATTTTTTAAGCACATATTATCTGTCAGGCAGGACACTTAAAGTTTTATAAATCTTCATTCAAATCTACCAAGAACTACTTAAGACATATAAAATCCTCATTTTACTAACACAGAAAGCAAAAATAATAAATATGAAAACAACTTTTCTAAAGTCACAGAGTTGGGAAATAAGGAAGTGAGAGTTCAAACCTGTACTGGTGAAAACAATACACCATCTCATTTTTGTCACTGTACACTTTACAAAATCCACATTACATAGTTATTTAAACAAATTACCCAACCAGTCTGTGTCCACTTAACCCTTTTAGTAAGAAGCTACCATTGCTGTCCCTACATTAACTTCTTCAGTAGAGTAGCATCATATTACCTGTTGTGACATTGCATTTCCAAAAGATGGCCAGATATTGCACTGCATTGCTTAAATGCAGTGTTGACAAACTTCTATTGACAGTCTCATCTGTGTTTTCCTCCACTAAGTATGAGCAGGTCTATAACTATGACACGAGTAACCCTTTGTGACTTCAAAGCCTAGATTATCACTTCCACCAGGTTCTCTAGAGATGCTGAACTTCAGAACCAAGATGCCATGGTGTGGAAAAGTCAAGTAGTCACTGGAAAGCCCATAACATCTGTCTTATTTCTTATTCTAAACAAGAAATTGTATAGAAATAGATACTGTGAAGAACTAAAAAAAATGATTATCACTTTTGTTTTTGTTGCTTTGTGAAGTCACTCCAAGTGATTAAACTTGTTCAAGTATTCTCTATTCTCAGTAAAAATATGGTCCACAAAGCGGTAGCCCCTGAAAGATTGCATAATCTGAGGCCCCATCCTAGAACTACTGAAGCTCTCAAGGTCCTGAGGGATTCCTATCATATTAAAAGTTGAGAAGCATCAGTTTATGTTACCTGACCAGGTCCCTAATTTCTATGTGATGTTACGGGCTTTTCTCTGACAATCATGTATGTTGGCTGATTTGGGGAAACTACTGCATCTATGGTGAGACTCTGCCTCCTAGTATTCTACAGACAAAAATGTTGATCCCGTAAAGAACTTTCTACATTTTCATGGGGATATTCATGAGAAATAAAAACCTTCAAAAGCTTTGTCTCTCTTTCAAGATGAGTGGAAGGCTGACAAAGGCAACCCAGCATGATCTGACAGATGCTATATGTCAGATGGATGACTGAAAAAGAAGAAAAAGAGCATTTCAAAGTACCTGATTGTAGTTTTAACAAAGACCTGTTTTATGGTCAATTTTCCAGAGTCTGATAGTTTCCAAATGTTTTGAATCAGGAGTTCACTATCTCAATATTTGCAGATAGCTGGCTAGCTGGATCAACAATTACCCACTTGAGTAAAAATGAGTATCCCTATGTGTACTTGTCCCTAATTGAGAAATAAATGCTAGCTATTAATAAGTTAGTGTGAGATCAGAGCCTCTCCAAATCCAATTTAATCTGGTAGGTCAACTCAACAAGTTTTATTCAGATCTTAATTCCTAATGTTCTTTGGGTCTTACTCTTAATCTAAATATTAGCTTATATATTTTCATTTGGAAAAAGTGAGTGAATGAGATCTTTATATTTGCTTAGATATTCTAAAAAAATTATTAAATACTTCAGAAAATAACTAAGGCATTTAGGAGATCATACATGACTCTAAATAGAAGAAAAGAAGGGCCAAGTCCACATTTTCTTAAAATGGGTTTTAAAACGTAGCATCCTTATTAATAATAGTACTAATAAACTTCATAATTATTGGATGTTTGAAACTTTGTGTTTATTTCTTTCAACAGCTGTGTAAGATTGGCAGTTATCTATTTTCTGCAGTTGAGATGAGGAAAGTGAAACACTCAGACTAAAAGAGATTAATACAAGGTAACATGGCCAATTAGCTGTTTTATTATAGAAGAGAACCTAATGTGCACATTTCCTGCCTCCTTGTGGAAAAGAAAACAAAGAAATTAAAACTCCATTTTTATAGTTTGACATAACAGCCACATACAATGGAACCACTGTATCTAGCACATTTTCTATTTCCAATTGGGCTTTCTTCAACCATGGGAATGCCCACCCCTCATCTTATTTTGTGCTTTCCAGTAGGGCAACTGTTAACAATGTGTGTTTATTGAGTACTTGAAAACTAAGGAACTGAATTTTGTGGTTTATTCAATTTTAATTATTGTAATTTGTTTCTAAGAGTAAAAGTATGAAGTACCAAATGCTGGGCTTTGGAAAACAATCTTTCAACAATGATTTCCTGGTATATTCTTGCACAAGGTACCATACCATGTTGCATGCAGCAACCCCAGATTAAAAAGAAATTAAAGTAGTTGAGTGACCACAGGCCAATGAAAAAGTACTCCAGATAATTGGGTTAGAGTCTTTGGTTCTACTATTACATTTGAAAAATAAAGACATTGGAGTTGATGTGTTCTAAAACACTTCCAAATTCTAAAACTATGTAACTCTGATTGATTTCTCCCTGCCCCTTTTCTGCCACTTATTTCCACATCCTTTAACTTAATCTTGAGGTAATATCTAACCTCACCAAATGGGAAAAAAAAAAAGCAGCATTTCTGATCTGCAATTTCATGTTCCCTCTCATAAGTCATTTAAGGATAATTTCCTTGTGTTTATCATTCGCCACTTTAAAAGAGCCAGCTTCCATACTTACCCCAGCTGCTGAGATGTGGCAAAAGCAATAAATTCAAAGCATGACTTTGTTCTTCTGTTCTCTTGTCCTTTCAGTCATGAATCACAGTTATTTGGTCCTGGTACTTATACTTGCTTTGACATAAGATGGTTCAATCCTTTTTTTTTTTAAACTATGGTCTTTTCCACAGCTACACTGTGAAATATGCTTTATGCCTCAGGCAGCCCTCTTTTTTCTTATTTCACATTAAATGCAAAAAGGAACTAGTGATATAAAATCCTCCCTTTCCTGATAACTTCTCTTTGATTCTCCATGCTTCAATTTCACTAGGGCTACTTTTCTTTCATGTATGTTTCAAATATGTTTGGAATATCTCTTCCTTAGTAGAAATCCAGTCTGAATGACAGACATTTCTTTTTCTATCCCAAATTATCTTTTTACCTTGTTTTTACACAACTCAATCAAGTCCCTACCACCCTTCTTACAATAAAAATAAAACAGTTATCCACCAATTTAAATCAGATCATGTTAGTTGCTCATGCTTTTCAGCTAAAATTGAAATGGAACCCAGTTTTTAAACATTTGCATCTCATCTAGTTGAAAAAAATGTGCTTGGGAATTTAAAGGGATTTACAAATGTTTTACTTTTTGAAAACAGACTTCCTACAAGATACCAAATCCAGTAAAACATTCAAGGAGTTTAAGTTTCCAAAAATAAATATAAATCTGTTTCCTATAATTCTTTTCTGTTTTAAAAAAGTTTTGATCTAACAGTGAGCTGTAGATAAGAAAATACTCAAGATCACCCTTTTAAATTTCTGATGGCTACGAAAAATATAAACATGTAAATTTAACTCACTAATATGGCCTGAATGTTTGTGTCCCTCCAATATTAATCTATTGAAACCTAATCCACAAAGATAAAGTATTAAAATGCAGAGCCCTATGGAACTTTTAGGTGCAAAGGACTCCACCTTCAAAAAGCATGTTCGTACCCTTAAGAAAAAGGCCTGGAGAACTTGTCTGCCTCTTTCACCATGGAAGGATTCAGCAAAAGGTACTGTCTATGAAGGAGAAAGTTCTCACTAGATACCAAATCTGCCAGTGCCTTTGTTTGGATTTCTCAGCATTCAGAACTGCAAAAATCAATTTTCTGATGTTTATAAACTACATAGTCTATGACATTTTGTTGCAACAGCCCAGAAGGACTAAAATATCCATGGTGTCAATAAGCTCTAATTATCTAGGTAGGGTGGTGCATGCCTGTAATCACAGCACTCAGGAAACAATGGCAGAAGGATCAGGATTGCCACAAATTCGAGGTCAGCCTGGGCTATATAGTGAGTTCAAGTCTAGCCTGAACTACAGAACAAAACACTCTTTAAAAAGTCGAAAGAAAGAAAGAAAGAAAGAAAGAAAGAAAGAAAGAAAGAAAGAAAGAAAGAAAGAAAGAAAGAAAGAGAGAGAGAAAGAAGAAAGAAAGAAAGAAAGAAAGAAAGAAAGAAAGAAAGAAAGAAAGAAAGAAAGAAAGAAAGAAAATCCTCAAATTGGTCATTTTATAGTTCCAGTCTGAAAGTCTCTAGGATAAAATAGGTTTCAGGGGTCTCTAGATCAAGCCAGGCCCACAGAGCCTCTTCAAATAAAATCCAGATTTATTCAGATCCCCAAGCACCTTGAACCCAGCCTAGGGATGACTAAGGAACATACCATTTCTCTGCACCCAAACTAGTTCTGGGGAAAGCAGGTCAGTTGGATCTGCTTTGTCCAAGCTTCCAGCCCTTGCAATAAGCTTCATGTCATCCTCTCATTTTCTTATGAGGTGTACATAGTATGGAAGCCTCAGAGTCCGGAGAATACTACTTGAAGCTTGAATAATCAATATGTATGTTTCTATGCTCCCTTACTTCAACCTCACAAGAATTCCAGAGCTGTTGGTAATTTTCTCCATGCTTTATTCTCATGTTTCCTGACAGACATCTATCTCTTGCAGCACTGCAGTGTGGATAACCTGACACCTGGGAGAGAAACTTATTTTTTTTCTGAACCAGCTCTACTCTGTCAGCTGTATCAGTATGCTTTTCACTTTTCCTATTCAACGTCATATTCCTCAAACATTATCACTCCTATCGTCTCCATTTTTCAGCCATAGCCTGAAGAAGCATCCAACTTTTCCTGCTGCATTTGGTAAAGAAACTGACTTCTACCGCACTGAGTCTAGGATTTTGGATGCACCCTCTTTGTGGGACTGTACACTCCACTTGGAGTTTCTCTGAGCCATTTCCCCTAATCCATTACTGTAACAAATAACTGAAGAAATCTTTTTACAGAGAGAAGATTGTGTTAGTATCACAGTTTAAAATTCCCATTGCTTCTGAACCTGTGGCACAGAGGTAATTTTTGGTATCAGCTCCTGAAAGAGTCTTTAACCTTGTGAGCAGGACTTGAAACAGAGAAGAGATAAAGGTCACGCAATCTCCTCTGACGCACATCCCCAAGGACTTAACACTCCCTGAAGACCCCAGCTCTTAAAGGTTTTACCACTTCCAACTACTTGTACCATGCTGGGAGCCAAAGCTTTAATGCATTGGCCTTTGGCAAACCTTTAAGATCCAAACAAGAGCATCATCTGTTTATATCACTCACCATCCAAGGGCCACATCTTCTCAATCAACCATTCTCTCATCCTGACATCCTGATTCTGATATCTCCTAATCAAAGCCAAGCCCTTATGCTAACCCACCTCATTCCCAAATACTTTATTTCAGTCTCTGGGGTTCACGTTTCTGATCGCCAGCTTTTAGCATATTTTCACAATCTATATTGAATGTAATGTTCATTATAAGCCCCCAACAGAAATTTGTGGAAAATATTTTCCCGTTGATCTTTTAGGTGAATGCTGGTTTTTTTCCTCCACATGGTTGCCAAGCTTTTCTTTATTCTCACTTGACAATATTTATTTTCCCCCGCTCTGCCATCACATCTATGGAATAGGGTACTGCAGATATAGGCTCCAGAATACAGAAGTGGGCTCAAATTCCACCTCTTCCCTTACTTGTACTGTACCTTTTGAAAATCATTTTATCAAATTCTTCCTCAGTTTTCTCATTTATAAAATAAGGTGATAAAACCTAATTCAAAAGATATTTAAAGCTTGTAATATACCAGTGAATTAATATAATGAATTAATTTCACTCCTGAGAAGTGAAATTCCTCTTCAAAAATATCATAGCATTATTATTCATTTTTAGAAATTGATACAGGTCATACATATTCATTTATAACATTTTGTTATGAGATATCTATACATTATGTGATGAGTAAATCAAGCTAATTAAAAGATGTTGATTATTTTTTTATGGTGAGGAAACTTACAATAACTACTCTCTTAGTAATTTTCAGCAATACAGTGCATGTTATCAACTGAATCACCATGTTGAAAATAGGTCTCTTGAACTTATTCTATCTGAATTTGGTGTACTTTGATCAGGACATTAAAAATGTATTTGACTTTACAACATGCTCTCTCTCCTTCTAATGTAATTCTGTTTTCGTAATATTCCTGATTCTTAGAATTCTTTGGGTAACCCTGATCTTGAATTTTAAATAAAAGCAAACAAAAGCCAAAGAAGCTAAAATGAATTCAGTAAGATTATGATGATTAATAGGGTCAAGGCCCACATTAGAATCCAGGTCTCTTTGTATTTGAAGATGTTAAAATTTGGCATATAAAAAATAAACTGCAAATGGTTATTGTCAGAGTTAAATGAGAATTATCTTTAAGTTAACCATTATGACATGAATGCTATTTAATATCATTATTGAAGAAATAAATCACTGAACATTTCTTCACTTTTCTTGTTTCACTAAGTGTTACTGTCTTTCATCTTCCAATTATCTAATTCAAAGTTGTTTTTCAATAATATATACATATACATATATATATATACACACATATATGTTATACATAGAGAAAGAGACAGAAAAAGAGGTGGGAGGAGAAGAATGATGGAGAGAGTAAATGCACAAATATTGCACGAGATTTAACATGTACTTAAGAATACAACTGGCTTAGTTACTTTCTAGCTGCTGGGACAGAATACCCAAAGTTAAAGGAAGAGAGATTTATTTAAGCTTACAATTTGTAGACATTTCAATCCATACTTGGCTGTGTCCAAGGTAGGGTGGCATAGCAGAGGGGCAGTGCATAAAAGAAACTGTCCCTAACATGGCAAGCAGGAGGCAGCAGTTAGCACCTTTCCTTCCTCTTTCACTCCTTTTTTATTTTATCTCAGCTACAAACCTATTGGTTGGCACGACTCACTTTAGGGTGGGTCTTCTGCTTTCAGTAAATCCATTTAGCCACACCCAGAACTATACTGATTCCATTAGGGGGCTAATCCACCTACCACACACTCATAATTGAGTTGCATACAGACATGATCCAGTCACTCCCCAAAACCCCATCCATGAATGCATGAGGCTTTGGATATAAACCGTAACAATAACTCACAACCTTATCAGAATGCTTATTAGTGCCATAATATTTCCCAGTCTATTTTTTCAATCCAAGAGTAATAGTATTTTTTATTTTGTCTCACTAGTTTTACTTTTCCTCTGATCTTCATAGGAATAGAATAACACAGTACATGTTTTTTGTGTTAAGCTTCTTTGATTTGAATAATATGAAATTGATTCATAATGATTCTGATGTCACAAGTAATATTCTGTTGTATGAGTATTTCAAAAAATTTTTACACATTTTTGAATTAATATTCCTTTAACTTTTCCCTAAGAATTAGTCTGTTTCAAAGAAATAAAATCAACAGAATATATTCTGTATATAATATATATATATATATATATATATATATATATATATATCCTACATAAGGTATACACAAACACACATACACATCTATACAACACACCAATTACACACATACACACAGAAAGAAATTTATTTTAAGGAACTTGCTTACATAATTATGGGGCCAAGATGTTTTATGATATACAATCAGAAAGCTAGAAAGCCTAAAGAGTGATTTTTATGGTCTAAATGTTTGTGTATTCCTAAAATACACATGTTGAGATTTCATCTACCAAAGTTGGCATAGGGATTAGTAACAAGGGCATAAAAGAAGCTGTGAAGAGACCTTGCAATTCTACCATGTAAGAATATAGCTAAAAAGCACCTACTATGCATCCAAGAGTGGACCCTCACCAGACACCAAATTGGCCAATGCCTTGATTTTGGGTTTTCCAGCTTCTAAAACTGTGAGAAATTAATTTATGTTGCTTGTAAACTGCTGAGTTTATAGTATTTGCTTATTGCAATCAAAATGAACTAAACTGTTATTATATTGTCCCCGCCTTGGTCCCAAAGATCTGAGAACTGGCAGAACAGATCGTGCAAGCTCCAACCTGGGAGCAAGTCCAGTAACTTTCCAACATGAAGACAATCAGAGAGAAAGACAATGAATTTTCCCTTAGTAAGAGTTTCATCCTATTCAAGCATTACATAGTTTGAATGGTGCACTCCCACATAGGGAAGTATAATCTGCTTTACTAAGTTGGTTAATAGATTCAAACTTTAATAATATATCAAATTATCTAAATAGACACACTCAATATAACCAAACCTGGGCACTCTACGGCTCAGTCGAGTGAGGTAAACTATCAAATACAGTTTGGGGATGACATATCTGTATCTATCTATATCTATGTCATCTATATCTATAACATATCTACAGATATATCAGGAAAAGACTTATATAAATATTTTAATACTAAATTTATTGAGACATCATAAGATTTAAGTTTCCTGAGCCAGACTCCAGGCATGCAGGTGCACACACATCTTTGATGAGTGGACTGACTGGACCCCCCGCAAGACCCAGGACAGCCAGCTGGGGTACACAGGCACACACACACCTTTGGAGAGCAGAGTAATCAACAAGACCAAGACCAGCAATGTGGAAGTGTCTGAAGCAGCAGCAAGAAGTCACCAGTAGGGTACTGTAGAATTCCACCAACAGATCAGTCCCAGTCCCCATGTCCAGAGGCCCAGATCTGCTCCATACCCAGCACATTTCTGGGATCTAACATGGACACTATCACAGAACCGTGAACACCAGAGATATTTTACTACTTTTATTCTCCCTTGTTTGTCTGATTATCTGTCTCTTTTCTGTGTGGATGGATGTCATCCTGTTTTGCTTCATATTTTGTGTTTATTTTTGCTCTTGGGTTTTTTTTTTCTCCTCTCTTTCTCTGGATTCTCTGTTGTCCTTATTTTCTTCTTTTCTTTCTTATTCTCCTTTTTCTTCCTTTTTCACTATTTAAGTTTCTTACCTTTCTTTTTTGTTTTCTTCTATTGATCCTCTTGGCTCAACTACTTCTTGAATTTAAACATTCAAGTCAGTAAACATTGTCTCTCCCCTTTCTGATTACTCCTTTACATTTTATTTCATTCTTTCCCTCCAGTGCCCTCCAGTTTCCCAAAACTCAGGTGATTGTCCTTTGACCTCCAACCTTGATTCTATTATATTTGACCTCAGTCATCACTTTATCCGGTCCCCTACCCATCTTAACTGCCACCCCCCGAAGGGTAAAATCACTCCTCTAAGGGAAAAATTATTGCATACAAGTACATGGTATATGTTTGGCTCTGTTATCTAACTTTAATGTTTGCTCCTGTGGTCAGAAGTAGCAGATTAATGGTTACCATAGTTTGTCAGTAGTAACCTGCATTGAAACTACTGTTATTACTAACTGTACTACTTTAGCCAGGATGTTATACATGTTGTAATCAGTTATTCTCCCCTGTATGATAACACTGTGATTGCATGGGGTCATAATCATCGCTACAGCCCAGTACCAAAGGATTAGGTGCTGAGCCAAATAGTAACTTTTCATCCTTTACAAATTGGGAAGGTAGGTTCTTAGGATAGCTATAAAGAACTACCTACATCTACAGGACATCCTTGAGGAAAAGACATCTCCTAAGGAAGCCTCAGCACTAGTGGTAAAGCTATCTATCATAAGAAATCATTAAGTACCAACATAGAAAACAAAATAAAATGAGAAAATAGAAAATGACAAGAGAGAAGCAAAATGCAACCTAGACCCCCAGACCATCCAGTACAAGGTCAGAACACAATGAGATAGATAAAACTGGAAAGTGAAAACTGGAACTTTCTGAAATGATAGCAACAGAAGTGAAAAAACAAGTGAAAATGCTATAGAAAAAATAATCTCTCAGGGACAAAAAGAAATGATGCTTAAAATAAAAGATATTAGAGAAGACACAGATAAAGAATAGATGAACTTAGAAAAATGATGGAAACAAAAAAATGCCCAACAGGAAAGAAATGGAATCCATGCAACATTGAAACAGAAATCCGAGATATTAAAACCTCCACTGAAAGCATATGCAACAGACTGAATGAGAGGGGATAGAATGTCAGATCTTGAAGACAGAATTGCATTGTAGTGATTATGAAAAGAAAGGTATCTTAAAAATAGCAAGACAGCATGAAAAATCAATCCCTCAGCCATAAGATGAAGCAAAGAATAATATAAGATTGACTGGGGTCAATGAGAAAGTTGGAGATAGCAAAAATGGTATAAAGAAAAAATTCTTTACAGAAATAATGTCAGAAAACTTCTCAAGCATGTATAGAGAATTTGACATACAAATAAATGAAGACTATAGAATTCCAAAGGGCCATGACCAAAGTAAAACTACACCAAGACACACAGTAATCAAGATTCCAGAAATACAGCATAAGAACAAAATATTAAAAGCTGTAAGGGAAAAGAAAGAGATCACCTATAAAAGAAAGTCCATCAGAATCACAGCAGACCTCTCAACAAAAGCCATCAAGTCAAGAAAAGCTTGGAGTGAAGTATTTCAAGTCCTGAAAGAAAACAACTTCAAACCCAGATTGATGTACCCTGCAAAACTTACAATCAAAATGAATGGAGAAATAAGATACTTCCATGACAAAAAACAACTGAAGAAATTCATTACCACCAAACAAACCCTACAAAGACTACTGAAAGATACTCTATACAAAGACAAAAATGACCACAATTCTAAGAACAGCCTCAGAAAGAAATCAATAAGCAGGGCAAGAAAAGTCAAAGACCCAATCCAAAAATGTGCATTTGAGATGAATACACAGTTCTCAGATGAAGAAATACAAATGGCATATATATATATATATGAAAAAAATGTTCAACATTATTGGTAATTTGAGAAATGCAGATTAAAATGAGTTTGCATGTCACCCCAGAACGAATGGCTATCATCAAGAAGTCAACCAATAACAAATGCTTCAGGGGCTGTGGGAAAAGAGAAATCCTTCTCCACTGTTGGTGAGAGTATAGACTGGTGCAACCATTATAAAAATCAGTATGAAGATCCCTCAGACTTTTAAGAGTGGGGCTTAGAGGGAGGTCTTTAGTCATGGGGAGGTGTCAAAAGGAGAGAGTGAGACACTGACCCCTTCCTTTTTCTCTGTTTCACTTGGTCATGTGATGAGCAGTTTTGTTCAACCACACGTTCCTGCCATGAGATGCCACCACAGGTCTAAGGCAACGGGGCCAATCATTCATAGACTGGAATCTCCAAAACTGTGAGCCAAAGCAAAACTTTCATGTTTATAAGTTAACTATTTCAGTTATATGTTACAATAATGGAAAGCCGAATAGCATAGAGAATTGTTCAGTGTGTTTTTACAAATAATGTTTATTCATTCTGCAGTTTGTGATGATACACGGATGTCAATACCAAGATAATTCATATTTTCATATCTTCTGTATCTTTTTGAATTTTCCTCTAATTTTCTATCACTTATGTAATAGATTCAGATAAAGACATAAAAATATTGATATGCACTTGTGAATTTGTGTTTCTCTGTTTTTACTTCACATATTTTGAGATTCTATTACATGCATGCATATATTTGTTTCTTTTATGCCTTCCTGAAGATTAATTGTTACATGTAAATATGGTCACCTGAGTTTTTTATGATTAGTATATATATATAAGATAACTATGTGCAAAGCAAATGTAACAATATCTAGTAAGTCTTGGGGTTTTTACATTAGCATGATAAATTTTCCTTTAACCTGTTCATATTTCTGTAATTGATGTTGTTGTTTCTAAGTCTATCATCTTTATTTTCTACTTCCCTTAATCTTTTTGTTTTACAATTGATCTTTTTATTGCATCAAATGTATTTTTTGTTTCATTTTATTTCTTCAGTTTACTTTCTAACCCTATTATTTTGTGTTTCTTTTTAATATAGCCACTTTAGAAGTTACAGAATGCATCCCCATTGTTGCAGTACTCCATGTAAACACAAAAATTGTTAAAATGATGGTTCCTTTTACTCATTTGTCCTTTGTGTTATTGTTATGTGTAAATACAAAATACACATATAATTTTACTATTATTATGTAACTATGATTATTTTGAAGTCATGTGTCTTAATCTTAAGAAAGCATCATTAATCAAGTTTTTTTGCATTACAGATTATAAATTTGTCAAGGATTATCTCCTTTCCAGTATTTGTTGTTGATTATTCTCTAGCACCTTCAAAACAGTTATTTTATATATCTTCCCCAGAGTTTAAAAATTTTTATCTGTGGGAGGATAAATTTTATATAAGCTATTCTGCTATTACTAAAATAGAATCATTATTTTCTTTTATTTTGGTAGCAAAATCCTGAACTCTTTACTCTTTTACATTTTTAAGAAGTTTATCATCATTTATGACAAATATCCTCTCCTAAATTCGGATATGTAAGCTATGACAGTGAGCAGTACAGTGAATACTACTTGCATTGCCAGCAAACACACCCACTGTGCTGTCTGTCAGTGAGACTAGGGTTCCTTTGGAAGGATTCCAAGCAATCACAGTTGGCTCTGTAAACCACTCCAAAAGGCAGGGAATCACCAGGGCTACTCCCTAATTAGTTTTCATTTTTATAAATCTTCCTGATTTCTGTCAGTTTATGGTACATATGTGATTGATTTGGATTTAGAATCCAAATGTGTTGCAGATTTCTTCTAATGGAGCCCAATTGTCCAGTTTTTTTTTCCATTTACAGTTTCTCTCTCTTTTTCAAAATAACGTATACCATTAAATATGTATTTACTTCATGATTCCTTCAATGTTGATAAATAGTAAAATAAACTAAATCTTTCAGAGTACAGAAAAGAATTGCCAAGTTGTTGGTCAGCACTAAATGGTTTCATATGCCAGGCATAATTATTTCTGACATTTTCTTGAGTTTGTTTATTTTTCCCTTATTATTTAGCTCTGGAAACTTACACACACTTTATCAACTGTTGCTATCTGGCCTTGAAAGAGTTCTGTGTGGACTAGAAAACTGTCCTCTATTATGAGTGTTTCAGTTCTTTTCCTACACAATCTTCTGCCCCCTTTACATGTACATTTTCATGT
>RJWT010005381.1:0-31124 GCA_004365215.1 Cuniculus paca | reverse complement strand
CATGTTGGATGGGGAAAAGTCAGAGCAGGAAGGAGGCTGTAGCTAGATATAGGAGAGAGGATAAAGGCCTGGCACCAGGGTGTGGAGTTGGGGAAGCTGGGGTCGGGTTGGGGCTCCAGGGATTGCAGTCAAATGCTCTACCCCTGATCTGTAATCCCCCACCCCAGGAATTGGTAATTGGTTGGATGTGGCAAGAACAGGACAGTAGGGAGTTGGAGGTAGCCGGAGGTACAATCATTGCAACAGGGAGGAATGAGAGGAAAAGATACTGTATTCTGTTTAAACAGCATCTAGGTTTGGGTTTCCCTAGAATCAGATCATTAGGTGAGAATTCATCGCAGATAGTTTATCTGGAAGGTGATTGAAACACCATAAAGAAATGGGAAAGTGATACAGTAGAAGTAAGCTAAGTTAGCAGTGAGTTATCAAAGGTTACCTCTTGGTGACTGGAGCCATCACTGAGGGAACCCTGAATGTGGATGCAGAACACACACCTCAGAAGCTTTCTGCCTGCAGGGCAAGAGAGCAGGGATGTTTATACACACTCCTGCCATTATTGGCAGAGGGATTCTCAGTGAGTGTGTGTGTGTGTGTGTGTGTGTGTGTGTGTGTGTGTGTGTAGGGGAATGCCTTAATTCCCCACAGTTTTGGTTTGGTCCCCCAGCAAGCAAAAACAGTCCTCGGTGGCCAGAAAAAGCTCTTAGGCAAATAACTGCAGAAGTTGGCAGTAAGAAGTGGTGTGGGTAAGGGATATGTGGCTCCACAGACATCTGCTACAGAAATGTAGGATGGTGGCACTCGGGACAACTGGATAATCATTGAATCCAAGGGTATGGGGTTAAGGGGACTGGGTCTGTGCTGGAGATGGAAATTTGGGGGGTTGTCAGTATTAAGGCTGCGAGAGGGGGTGAGATTTCCACAGGAGAGATTATGGGGTGAGAAGAGGACCAAGAATTCAGACCATCAGCATATAAGGAGTTATTGGAGAGAAATGAACCCCAAAAAGAGAGACAGAAGGAAGACTAGGTGATTGTGATTTGGAAAGGGGGCTAGGAGAAGGCAAAACAGTGAGGTCATCAGCGTCACTGAGCGTCATGTGACCTGCTCACACCCAGAGTTTCCCACCAAGAATGAACTCTCAGAAAACCTTTCCATGTTTTTCCTCCTAAGTAAAAAACTCATGCTCTGGCTGGGTGTAGTGGCACACACCTGTAATCCCAGCACTTGGGAGGCCTAGGCAAGGAGGATCACTCTAAGTTTGAGGCCAGCCTGGGCTATATAGCGAGTTCAAGACCAGCCTAAACCACTTGGTGAGACCTTGTCTTTAAAAAGCAAAACAAAATAAAAAACCTCATGCTCCTCTAGCCTCATCCAATTTTAAGTGTGATTCACTCCACGACCCAAAGATGGCTCCTTTATTCCCTGGAAGCTACCTAGAAGATGCTTAAGGAATTTGGAAACAGGTGCTTTCCTCCTTGTTTGGAGATTGGTGTGAACAGCCATGTGAAGTGTTAGGCTGAAGAGTTGCTCAAGATTCCTTACAAAATTACTGACCTACCAGTGGGGCTGAATGAAATATGAAAATAGGTTTTGATGGAGATGTACCTTTCCCCTTCTGCACCAAGGATCAAACTCATGACCTCATGCTTTCAGGCAGGCACTTAGGCCACTGAGCTAAATCCTCAGCCCTTGTTTTTTTGAGACAGGGTCTCACTATGCCATTCAGGCTGACCTCAAGCTCACTTTGTAGCCCAGGCTAATCTTGAACTCAAACAATCCTCCTGCCTCAGCCTCCCAAGTGCTGGGATTACAGGCGTGCACCACCAGGCCCGGCTACCTTTCCCCTTTTATTTTTTATTTTTTTGGAGGCACCGGGGATTGAACTCACGACCTTGTGCTTGCCAGGCAGGCGCTTAGGCCACTGAGCTAGATCTCCAGCCCTTCTCTTTTTAAGACAGGGTCTCACTATGCCATTCAGGCTGGCCTTGAGCTCACTTTGTAGCCCAGGCTGGTCTCGAACTCACAACGATCCGCCTGTCTCAGCCTCCCGAGTGCTGGGATTACAGGTGTGAACCACCACACCCGGCTCCTTTCCCCTTTTAAAGAAGTGTTTAAATTGAAGAGATTGCATTCAAGCCAAACCTTTTAGTTACAAGCCAAGTGTGGAGTGACCCCTTTTGACCAGTCTGAGAAATACAGGACCAGGCACGCTATGGAGTCCAGCAGAAGACCCCTCAAGCCTAGCTCTGGGCCCTTACATAGGGTGAGTGTGTGCGAGAGGGGAGCTGTTTGATGAGTGCAGTGGAAGAAGGTAGAGGCCACCTCACCATGAGTCACCCACAGCCCCATCTTCTCAGTATGTGTCCCAAAAGTCCTCGGGATGGATAAGGTTTAGCAGTGATGACTGAGTTTTGGTGACTTTGGCCCCCATTCCTGTGATCTTCAAGAGGTCATCAGAAGGGAATTGAGTCTTGAAGTAATGGCCATGGTTTTTATCCCCAGGGCATGCCCACAGCTGCCCTGCTGCGTCCAGAACCCAGACTGCTTACATACAGTGCTCTCTGCTTCGCAGGCCCTGCCCATCAGAGGAGGGCTGGCCATGAATTGTCTGTAGCATTCATAGCAGGTACTTATCTCGCATTACCTTATTTCCTTCTAAAGACCTGGCCGGAGAAACAGGGGATATTAATCATGATTGTCTCAGTCACTTTATATTAGTAACAAGAGACTGGATTTGGCAACATTCAATATCAAATTATCTTTATTACCAGTTCTCAGAGAACTGGACCAAGTTACCCCTGATTTGTGGGTCATTCAGAGATTAATTTATTTAAAATTCATCTTAAACATGCAAGACTTTTATGTTTGTTTCATAAAAATATTCTGTTGAAAGACTCCTTAACCAGGCTGGCTGCTCACTGAACTGCTTTTTCCTGATCCACATTTGTGCCCTCGGGTGAATCCTCAATAAATAACTCTGAAAACTCCTACCTAGGATGATGAAAGGATCCCCCACATTAAGAAATGGGATCACAGTGTTCCTTTTAATAGCATCCTTTTGTTTACTAGACACTGCTGATTTAGTGTCATTCTGATTCTAAGCTAAAACAAACCAGAGATTAAAATAAATTTTAAATGGACAGTTCCTTGTCCAGTTTTTAGATTTTAAAATTTGAGAATGGTCAGGATGGAAACTTCAGACCCCCTGGTTCAGCACTGTTTCCCCCCAGCCCTGTCTGGTGGAGGGCTGTGGTTGAAGATGTCTGGGGGGAAATCATGAGTGGGAGGCAGGAGGGGGGCATTTGACAGCCTAGAACTTGGGGTGCTTTGAGGGATGCCACAAGATATGGTTGGAACAGGCCAGGGTCCTTGAATGTTGGGAGGGAAGAGGAGTGTGGGTGTGGTGTGGGCAGGGCTGGAGCGAAAGGGTCATCCTGCTCCACCCTGGCCTGATCTGGCCTGGCCCAGGGTGTAGGCAGCCTGCCCCTCCTCCTCTCTGAGCCACGGGCAGGCCTCGTGCGTGCTGGGGGCTCCGGCCCAGGCCGGCTGGCGAGATGAGAGGAAAAACATGCGGTTTGGTGGGCTGGACATGGAAAAACAAGCCAATTAGGAAGAAAACAAACAAACCTTGGGCCAGCAGGGGCACACGCATGCATGCACATGCATACACACACGGCCCCACATGGGATTCAGGGATACCCTGCCGCGACTGACAGTCACTATGGCACCTCAGGAACCCCTACAAGAGGAAACTAAGGATGCCCGGATATCTAGGAGCATGCTTGTGTGCCCAGAGTGCTCCTAGATGCTGTGATGTGTGTATAAGTTTTTGCTCACATACCTTCTCTAACGTGCTGCACAGTGTCCAGCTCATACATGTAGACCTGGTGGGTATTTGGAGCATCTTCCCATACCCGCAGTTCGAAAAACACACTCTGACTTAAGCTCCGTCATGCACCCAGTGTCTCATGTGTGTACCATATCAGACACAGTGGCACATTAACATTCTCAGAAAGGACCTTGGATACACAGCCTCACACACAGAAATGCTCTCTAACTGAATAGCCTCACTCTGAATCACACAAAGTCATCCAGTCCCTTGCAGCCTCCAGTCTTACAGTTATATGACTGCCCAGTCTTGTTCATGAAGCCTCAGAGTTACACGCAGCGCCTCACAATCATAGTATCTTAAAAACAGCTTTTCCTCCAATTCACAACACACAACAGGCCTCCCGATCCCACACTGTCCCCAAAGTCTTACACTCGGTCTCATAGCACCCCCACCACCGCCCACCCGGCCCCTCAGCTGGGCTCCAGCTGCAGTAAGTCACTCCTTTTCTTCCTTTTTCTTTGTTTTTCTTTCCTCCTTTTCCCTCTGAGAAACCTGGTCCCTGTCAGGAAACCCAAGCCCTTCCCTCCTCAGGGCCCAGGGCCAGGCAGGAGTAGCCAGATGACAAAGCCCCTGCCCGGCCCTGGCCCCCCTTCAACCTGCTCAGTCAGAGGGGGGAGCTGGTTTGAGGGGGAGTTTTGAAGGGGAGGCGAATCTGAGTGGGGCAGACAGCCAGAGGGGAATGGAGGAGACTGGTCAGTGGGGAAGCTGGCCGGGGGAGGGGGCCTGTGAGTCCAGTGCCACGGCCTGCTCTGCCCTCCAAAGCGTCCTGGGCAGCAGGGAGCTGACTCTGCAGGCTTCAGTCCGCACTCCACCCCCAGTGCCCTTCTCCTTTGAAGCTGGAGGGGGGGCAGCAGGAGCGGGGAGTGGAGGCTTCTCGGCCGACCTCGGAATGTCCTTTCCTCCCGGGGCGGCTGCCAACTCTGGCCTGGCCCACAGGCCCCCAGAAGGCACTTCCTGTGTCCTTGGCCGCCCCCCCACCCCACCCCCATGCAGAGCTCAACACCCGTGGGCAGATAGGGAAGGGATACTAAAAACACACAGGATGAATATGGACCAGTTACAGGGCCAGAAAGCTTGCCTGGGGAGGTATACAGCGGGGAGGGGCTGAATACAGGTTGACCCTTGTGGCATCTCAGTTGGCATTGGGAGCAGAGCTGCCATGGCCCCCAGCACTGCCACTCCACCTGCCGCAGAGAAGCTCTCCTGATGCCTCTCTGTCCTCTCATCTCTGCTGCTGCAAAGCTAGATCTGGGCTCTGGGGGTTGTGTCCCAGGCTCCTCCGCAGCGTCATGCACACTGGACACACTGCATGTGTAAGGCAGTCACAGTCACTCACAATCACATGTGCACTGTGGATGGAAGCCCACAGTTCTGTGTGTCACCATGGTCACCCTACAAGCATAGACATGTTCCCCTTCACTGTCCCTGGCTTACTGGACTACCCCTCCCATTTCCTGTCCACCTGTCAGGCAGGAGGTGGGGGAGGGGGAGGATAGAAGTGAGGTGTCAGTGTCCCTGGAGCCACAGAGAGAAATTCCTTGCCGGGGTCAGATCACAGAAGCTGCCTCCTTCCAGGAACCTGAGCTGCCTGTCCTCACACCTGGCTCAGTGCTTGATGGTAGGACAGCTGGACTAAGTGCTCACAGCAGCAAAATGTATGGTTAGACAGCAGAAAGGACTTCCTGAGTGTGGTCATGTAGGTGGGTAACCACATTCTTGGGGTTCCTCCCAGCTCTGGCTTAGTGTGTGTCCTCAGGCAGGTTTCCACTCCTTTCTGGAGCTTTGCATTCCAGAGTGAAGGAAGGCAACTGCTGATCATGTCGTGGGCTCCTTAAATGGTTTGAGATGGAGAAGTAGAGGGCTGGGGCTGACGTGAGCGAAGGGGACTGTAGCTTCCTTGCAGCAGACAGTTATACATACATCCACATCCACATAGATGCTCCTGTATGTCATTGTCACTCATTCCTCTCACACACACATGTATGTAACATACACCCATGTGTGCAGACACCTACCCAGATGTGCACATGACTAGCTGCCCAGTGCTGCTTCTCCTGTGTAACCACCAAGCTTTTGTGTGTCTCAGTCTCTACTGAGGTGACTCCTGCGGTGTCTCTTCTCCAGGAAGTGCCCCCAATAAACCTAGCAACCAGAGGACCCATGCAAGACCCACTTTGGTCTCTATAACACAGTCTTCTCCTGGGAGGGGACAGTATGGTAGGAGATGTGGGCTGGGGCCGTTCCCTGAGACATCACCTCCATCCTGTGATTGATGAGCTGAGGCCTGCAGCTCCTGCTCCCCACAGTTCCTGCCTCCATTGAGCAGGTGGGGGGGTTTCCTCCGCACAGCCCTTGTTTTTCTTTAATTAAACATCTGGCTCTCCGTGGCCTGGGAAGCCTCAGACCCTCGCTGACAGCCCCTACCTCCCCACCTTTGGCATTGATGATGGGTTGGGGGGGCTGGGGCTCAGGGGCCCACCTGTCTCCACCCTAGTGCAGGGGACTGGGGGCTCTAAGAATGTCCTAACCTTGCTGTCCTCACCCCCAGTGCCGCCGCGGGAGCCTGTACTCAGCTGCCGCTCCAACACTTACCCCAAGGGCTTCTACTGCAGCTGGCATCTGCCCACCCCCACCTACATCCCCAACACCTTCAATGTGACCGTGCTGTGAGTAGCTGCACCTGTGACCCGGTTCCAGCCCTGACCTCTGCTCTCCTCTAGCCCCCATCATGCCCTGAGTCCTCACCCCAGCCCAGCCTTGGGCTTGACCTTCCCCCAACCTGCCTCCATTTTACCCTTGATGTTGATAACAGTACCTGGGCCTCCCCCTTCCCAGGCACGGCTCCAAAATTATGGTCTGTGAGAAGGACCCGGCCCTCAAGAACCGCTGCCACATCCGCTACATGCACCTGTTCTCCACCATCAAGTACAAGGTCTCGATCAGTGTCAGCAATGCCCTGGGCCACAACGCCACAGCTATCACCTTCGACGAGTTCACCATTGGTGCGTGTGGCAGTGGTGGGTGGGTCCCCATTGCATGTTTCACTGGAATGTACAAGTGGAAGTGTGTCAGAGGTACATATAAGCATCAGAGAGGATGTTCACAGGAACGCACATATACATGGTATGTTATGCCTGTGCACAGGTGTATGTGATATGTACATACATGCGAACATACATGTATGACCTATACACACCTGTGACCATGCAAGTGAGTGTCTCTTGCCTGCAGGGCCAAGGGACCTCTCCAGCGGCTCTTTCCATTGTCTTTTTGGCTGCCAGAGCACGCAGGGGGAGGGGGGGCAGCTGGGCCAGACCCTTGTGCAGCTGCAGCCTCCACCCCCCCATGCTAATGGCTTCCTTACGGCCTGTGATGAATGAGGTGTCAGAACAGGAGACAGGACCGGGACAGATACTGCACTCTCCCAGACCCTCCTCCCTACCAGACCCTCTGCCTGCCTTTGCCCTACTCCAGGCAAGTTCTGCTTGCTCCTATCCCATCCCAGTCACACCCTCTGCTGCCTGCTGTCCCAGCTGAGCCAGACCCTCCTGCCTATTCCTGTCCCATCCAGCCTGACCCTCTGCTGGTCCCTGCCCCATCCAATTCTGCCTTTCTCTGACCCATCTCCACCAGACACTCCATCTGCCCCTGTGGTCCCCCATACTCCAAGGTTGGATCCCCAGCCAGAGTATTTCTGTATGAGCTGACCCCTTAGATTCTCCCATCACATCACCAATCTATTTCTAACCCAGGTCTGCAATATCTGTGGACTGTCTTTTACTCTTAACCCACAGAGCAGCTTCAGACCCAGCCTCTCCCAAGAGAGGACATGTGTTGGTTTAGAACTGGACAAGTTGGGGGAAAACCAGGGCTAGAGGAATGTGTGATGCTGGTGAAGGAGGAAGTGATTCAAGTGGCAACGGGGGTGATAGTGGTCACAGTGAAGGCATTGTGTGGGCTTTGTTATTGAAATGCTGATCAGCACGAGGATGGGGCTGACATGATGGAATGAAACTTGGGATACTGACACGAAGAACTGGTGACCCTTACTGTAGAGACAATCATTGGTGATGGTGGAGATGTCAGCGGTAAAAGTAATGAGATGATCGTTAATAGTGGTTGCTAGAACTGACAACAGAGAAGAGGGATGGTGACCATGATGAAGATGACAATGGTTGGCAATAGAAAGGTTGACAAAATGCGGTTTTCCCCAGCAATCAGTGCACTAACAAAGCTCTCTCTCCTGAACAGTGAAGCCTGACCCTCCAGAAAATGTGGTAGCCCGGCCAGTGCCCAGCAACCCTCGCCGACTGGAGGTGACATGGCAGACCCCCTCAACTTGGCCTGACCCTGAGTCCTTCCCTCTCAAATTCTTTCTGCGCTACCGGCCCCTCATCCTGGACCAGTGGCAGCACGTGAGTGTCCTGCCCTCCCTGATCTCAGGTGCCTGAATCAGAGTCGCAGCATAAGAAGCACCCATACCCCAGGTGACAGCAGCTCCAACATGGGACCTGATAGTGGTCAGAGAAGCTTTCAGGGAGAGAAAGGATCAAGTGGTTGGAGAATAGATGGAGCTGAAGATGTCCTTAGGGTTCCCAGTGACTTGCACTGGTGCAGTAGGAACACATCTGTCTTTGTGGCAGGGTAATGAAGTGCTAAAGAGACAGCAGGCAGGGTAAGAAGCATCTCCCTCTCGTTGCCTCTGGCTATCATCCCTGACCAGGCATCTCTTTACACTCTGGCCCAGGCTTTAGGTCTCCGTTGGACCTAGCACTAGGACAATCCCTGTCCTCCAGAATTCATAGATAGGCTCAAGGGGTCAGAATCATGCAGCAAGGTCAAAGTTAGTCCAGAGAGTGAGTTTAGACCATGCCTACCATCACAACTCCAAAGTCAGACCCAGCTTAGAGATCAGTTTAAGGTTGTAGGTCAGGTGGCAGCCTGGGCTGAGAATCAAGGAGTGGACAAGGGTCAGTGTGTGGTCAGGCTGTGGTCTGGTTGTTGATCAAGCTGTGGTGGAGAGCAGCCAGGGACTTAGAGCAGACTTAGGGGTGTTCTCATATTGAGAGCCCAGGGACCCTCAGGCTGTGGGCTCTCTGTGTGGCCTGTGAGGTCTGTGTACTAGGCCTGGGGTTAGGAGAGTACAGGGCAACCCAGGCTGGCTGCTGGGTGTCAACATGTACCCCCATTGTATGCACCATCTCCAGCCCTATCTCCTTATGCCCGCCTCCTTTCTGGCCTTTAAAGCTCGTAATTTGATTCCAGGGTGCCTGTCCAGTTGTGGGCCTGGCCCCTACAAAGGCTGCTCACACACTCACGTGTTCCCTGACAGAGTCCGGAGTCTCTCCGCCTGGCCAGCTGCCCGAGCCTAATGCATTGCTAATAACCAGGGTCTAGTTTCACAAGCCCCCTCCCCCGCTAACGAGTTACAGGCAGCAGCCCCGCGCGTCGCAGCGCACACGCCTTGCAGTGGACCTGGCACACTGCCCACCACACACACAGGAACATGCACACACACGTGGCTCCCAGCAGGAACCATGCTTCATACATGCATTGGGCTAACATGCCATGACCATGCAGCGGCCTGTACCATGGGTAGAACTGACCCCTACACTGACATGGGCAGAGCAGAGTATGCAGGTTCCATGGCAAGAGCATGTGTGGCCCATGGCACATCCTAGCCTGGTCCATGTCTCATCGGCATTAGGGTTGGTTAGATTTATGGCTTTCACCTTGAGTTCTGACCTGAACAGAATGTGTTTTCCCTGCCCTCGGTCTTGGACAGAGACAGGTGTATGATTGGGAGGGGATGTGAAGTGGAGAACAGAGAAAAACGTCAGTTAGAGTTTTAGGAGGCAAATGCAAGCCAGGAATAGAAAAGAATAGGCACCAAGAGGCCTGGCAGGGACTGTCTCAGCATGGACAAGGGGAGGCAAGAACTGGGACCTGGTGTGGGTTTCCTGCTCTGGTGGAAGGCTTGGGGGCGACTCAGACATCTGCTGCATCCGACCAAAGGCAAAGTGGATACCAGCAACAAAGGAGTTCTTGCCATCTGAGGAACCTTCTCCTAAGGGAACAGATTAAGGGATCAGTGACAGCCTGGCAAGAGGGGTTCGGACCCAGATGTGGCTGCCAGCACATCACTGGGCTCCGGGGATGTATTCCTAGAGTTACGGTGCCATGAGGATGCGATGAAGTGGCAATTTAATCTGCTCCTCTTGGCTCTCTCCTTTATCTGTGGGGTATACAGGCCTAGAAGAAGGGACAAGGACCTGAAAGAGCTATGGCCACTCGTCCACTATCTACTCATCTTTGCAGGGCAAAAAGAAACTGAAGGCTCAGAGGTGGAGCTGGGGCCTCAGCTTCAGGAGAGGGGAGTATTTGTGGCCCACCCATCTTTCAGGACAGGGAGTAGAATTTACCGAGCCCAGAGTCTGGGCCCAAAAGTCCCTCAGCATGACCCTGACCCTTACCAGGGCCTCCCATGTCAGACCACAGACTCAGCAAGAACTGGGGGGGCTTTCTGCTCCACTTGGACCTGCTGGCACGTGCATGAGTACATATACACACATGCATGTGTGCACTCACTGCCTGTCAGGTCAGGTAGCCCAGACCCCAGTTTTCTGGGGGGAAGGTTGGAACAGGGACCAAGAAAGCCCCGAAGCCAGACATGGCCCAGAGCAGCCCCCTTCTCCACCCCCACTGGCTGCCCCTGTTTATGAGGCGGCTTAATGAGGCAGCGGGTGCCGCTGAGATGAACCAGAGCCCAGCCTGGGCCTGGGAGGGGCGCCGGACAGGCAGCCTGGCCTGGAGGGTGGGGGGGCCAGCAGGATGAGGCCAGCCAGCAGGGGCGGGGTGGCGATGCCTCCAGGAAGAAATAGGACAGCTGTCCTGCACCCCCAGGGGCTGCCCCACCCCTCTCACTGCAGGCAGAGTGATAACTACACCTGAGGCCTTCCTAAGGCAGAGGCCCGGTAGAAGCTGGAACCACAGCCTGACTGATGGGTCCAGTAGGCCTCAGGGAACCTGGGCTCTACGCTGGAACCACAGTGACAGCGCTGGCTGAAGTCTATTTGGTACTTTCCACATGGGTTAGTCCTCATTATAACCCTAAGAGAGAGATACTGTATTGTCGTTAACACTGTTTTACAGATGGGGCTGGCAAAGCCTTTGGAAGCTAAGCACCTCAGTCACCTAGCTTGTAAGAGATGGAGCCAAAATGTGAACTCAGGCCTACCTCCAGCGTCAGTGTTTGTGACCTTCTCCATCAACTACTTACGACAAGGGAGTAGGGCAGGACACCACATTTTCCTCTTACTCCGTTACTCTTGTCACCTCTAGGCTGGGACTGAGGTCAAGGCTCAGGTTGGGTTGTGAGAGAGCTGGGACAATAGCAGCACCCTACTCACTAAGCAGAGTTATCCCTGGGGGGAGTTCTAGTCTTCCTCAAGATTTCATTCCTGTCCTTCAGGGTTGACTTCCCTCCCTGGGATCTTCTCCTAGATGTATCTTCAGTCTCCTGCAGGAGTATTTCCACTGTCTCCCTTTTCCCCCAGGGAAGCCCTCCCTTCCTCTTCAGGGGCATCTTTACTCCCCTCTTCCCAAAGGTGTCCCCGATTCCTGTCGGGATGTGTGCCTCACTCTTCTTCCCCCAGAGGTGTCCTTACCCCCGCCCATCCCATGCTCTGGCTGCAGGTGGAGCTGTCGGATGGCACCGCACACACCATCACGGATGCCTACGCTGGGAAGGAGTACATCATCCAAGTGGCAGCCAAGGACAATGAGATAGGGACATGGAGTGACTGGAGCGTGGCTGCCCATGCCACACCCTGGACGGAGGAGCCTAGACATCTCACCACCGAGGCCCAGGCCCCGGGTGAGCCCTCCTTCCATCCCTGTACCCTGTACCCTGTGCTTTCTGCTGGCCTGCCCTGTAGTCTGCCTCTGTTCCTGCTCCCTCCAACTCTTCCCACTACTGGGAGCCTCTGCGCTAAAGGTCTACACTCTGGGCTGCCAAGCTCCCATCTGTCTTTCCAACCCTACATTCCTGCTTCATGCTATCTAGACATCCCTGGGAAGGAGTTGTTGGGCAGAGGGGTCATCTTTGAGCATTAGGAAGCAGAATCTACCTGATGGGGCAGGCAGGGCATGTTCGAGAGAGGAGACAGGAGTGTCTGATGGGGAAGGTAGGAAGTAGGCACAGTATGCATCCTGAACTCCCAGGTCTGAGTGGGACCCTAGGCCCTGGCCCTGCCCTAAGTTTCCCCCATGTTCCCCAGAGACCACGACCAGCACCACCAGCTCACTGGCACCCCCGCCCACCACGAAGATCTGTGACACCGGGGAGCTGGGCAGCGGCGGAGGGCCCTCTGTATCCTCCTTGATCAGTATCCCTGTCACCCTGGCCCTGGCTGCTGCTGCCACCACTGCCAGCAGTCTCCTGATCTGGTAAGTTGGGTGAGGCTGGGTGGGAGGGGTGTCAGAGGGGACCCTTATCCCAGCCTCATCCCTCATCGTCCCTGCCTTCTCTTCCCAGAGCCACCCTGTGAGAACATGCCAGAGCACCTGAGAGGAGCAGGAGGCCGGAGCTGAGCCCGCAGACCCCGGTTTCTATTTTGCACACGGGCAGGAGGACCTTTTGCATTCTCTTCAGACAATTTGTAAAGACCCCGGCAGGCCCGGGCCTGCCATCCCTGAGCCCCACCACATCAAGCCGGCCCACCTTCCTCTCTCAGGGGAGGAGGACCATGCAGCTAACCCACCCACCAAAGACCCCTCACCCTGCCCCCTTGGGCTGGACCCTCCAATGCCAGCGACCCCCAGGAGCCCTTGGGGGGCCTGAGGGGAGCCCCTCCCATCCACAGTTTCTCCTCCTGCCCCAGCCTCCTGTCTGTCCCAGGGTCTTTGTTGCCACCTTCAGATTATAAGCTCCTGACGCTGGGGGGGGGGCCCAGCCATCCCCCTCCCCCCAGTGCCCACACTCTTCAGCCCCCTCACACCTGCCCATTTTGTATGACCCTCTCATGACCCTGCCCTACCCCACAGTATTTAATGCCCTGTCAGTCCCTTCTAGTCTGACTCAGTGGTAACTTGCTGTATTTGAATTTTTTATAGATGTATATACAGGGGTGGGAGGGGTGGGAGGTTCTCATTAAATGTCACCATTTCATGAGTCCTTGGAACAGAGCCACTTTGGGAGGGTTCTCCTCTTCTGAGGACCCCACCACCACCACCGGCAGGCCTGGAAGAGGAAAGAGACCACCACTGGGGAAGATGGGGAAAGACAGCTCAGCTTTCAGGCCGATGGACCTGGGAAGTGTTCTCTACCTCTGGAGGAGTCGGCTTCCCTGGAGTATGCAGCCAGGAGCAAGCTTGCGGGAAATGAGAGCTGCCAGTGGGGACTGTTCCCACATGGGGTATGCAGTCAGTCTCGGAGGCTGCTGCAGTCATGGACAATCCAGGGGCCTTTCAAAAGATCATCTCCAGAGCTGCCTTCCAGGAGTGTTCAGGCGGAGATGGAAGAACGTGTGTATGTGTGTGTACGTGTGTACTCTGCCACCCAGGAGACACAGTGCGTGTGTGAGGCGGGCAGCAGGTTGAGCCTAGGGCTCAGCAAGGCCTCAAGGGCTCTGAGCACCGTGTCCTGGGCCTGGTCAGGCAGGGTAGGCTGCCTGAAGGAGGAGGCTGCTTGGAAAACAACTGGATTGAACTGGCGTTTCAGGTCTGGAATTACCGAGTATAGGGTTGACCCCCAGGTTTAGATTACAGTACAGTTAAGACTCATTGTGGAGCTACAGAGGGGCAGGGCAGGGTTTTGGCTTACAAGGTGGCCAGTCTTTGGTCCAGCTCCAGTCTCCAAATTTGAGTCAAGGTCCCTCTGATTCTCTTGGCTGCTCCAGGCACACTCAGCTCCAGCCGCCTCATAGAAGCCACCGCTCTGAGGCTCCTCAGCTGTGAACACCCCAGGGCTGGGCCTAGTTGGCAAATCCCCTAACCTGGGAGCGGGGGCGAGGGGCTCGCTAGAGCTCCAGCCCCACACCAGGACTAGCCTTGCTTTCAGTGCCAGGAGTGAGAAGTGTCCAGTCTAGTGCGCACTCCCCAGAGCAGGTGCTTAGCACCACCCCTCCCCTAAGCCTCCTGATGCTGTCATGGCCTTCCCACCCCAACTCAAACCCTTCTCCTCAGAGCGGGCTCCGAAGGTGGCCATGTCTCACTGGCCTTGCCAGGCCCACCTGGGACCTTGCCCAAGGGAGTCTGCACCTAGAGCCCTGAGGAGGCAGGCCCTGAACCGGGCCTGGTGAGAAGCCGCAGGAGGAAGAAGGCTGGCTGTCCTCCAGGCGAAGGTCAGAGGGTGCTCCAGGTGGGAGGCTTGAGGGAGGCAAACGCCTGGTGTCAGGGAGGCCTGTGGCTTTTCAAGCTGAATAGCCCAGCTGTGGGAGTGTGTGGCTCTGTTCACAGGAAGAGGCTCCCAAACAGACACCTTCAAATGTGGCTATCAGTCTTCCTCTGCTCCATGAACCCCCAGTTCTGCCTGACTTGTTTGATCCCTGTGAGATAAGGCTCAGGACAGAACCCCACACTCTAGGTCCAGGAGGAATGGAGAGGACAAAAGGCTGCCAGCTCTCTTGCCAAGACATTGTCTATTCCTGAGATGTATCAGAACCTCCACACTTCTCTGTCTTGGGGTGGGTGGGCTGAAGGTAGAGGGTCTTTGGCCTGTGCCGCCTTCCTGCCTTGAGATCCTTGGTCAGTCCTGACCCACCCGCCACCCACCCAGGTCTTGGGCATCAGCAATCTGGCCTCCATTAGCAACATGGGAAAGTAATTATGTGGGGCCTGGGGAGGAGGGGGTAAAGGAGGGGAGGGGGCCTGCTGGAGCCCTGGAGGCCTATGGAGGGGAGAACTGGGGTATCTCCCTGCCCCCAAACTCAAGAGGGACCCAGCCCTGCCCTAAGCCCAAGGCAGTTGGGAGGGAAGCAGGATGCTTATCCACCCTTGCAAGTCCTGGCTTCTCTGCCTCTCAGAGGACACTCACCTTTGAGGGTCTTGGCTGCTGTTTGCTGTTCCTTCCTTGAGTACTGTCCCTCCACATCCCCTCCCTGTGGTGGTTCTGGGGAGCTGGGGACAAATATAGACATGGGGGGGGGTTGTTCATTGTTGCTGTTTTTGTTTTGGCTTTTGGAGAGAGGGTCTCACTCTGTAGTTCAGGTTAACCTTGAACTCAAAGCGGTTGTTTTGCTTCAGCCTCCCAAGTGCTAGGATTACAGGCATGCACCACCACACTTGACCTAGACATCAGTTCTTGCAAATAAACAGAACCCAGAGAATTAAAATACTATTGAGGGACCTGGGGAGAGGAGTTTGGACCCCAGAACTAAAGTGCACAGTGTCCCTGTGGTCCAGCCTTATAGACCACTAGTTCTGTTTGCTTCCCCCAGGGTGCTCTGGGGCTGGGGAGCCCTCTTGATGTCTTGTTCTGTCAGCACCCTGGCCACCTTATCTGTCCTCCCAGCAGGGCCGTGTCCCATTCTTAGCACTGTAGATGCCTCTGTCCCTCTCCTTACTGAATTCATTCCTATGTCTATATTGGTCTCTTTCTGTCCCATTCCTCTCTCTGAATATCTTTGTCCTGGTCCTTATCTTTGTATCTTTTCAGGTCTCTTATCTCATCGCTGTCTCTTTGTATGTCTCCATTTCTCATCTCTTCTCCACTCTGCTTCCTGCTCTCTATTGATCCTTGTATATCTCTCTTCCGGGTCTCTGTCAGTCTTCCATTTTCTGCCTTCCTATTGCTTTTTCTGTCTATTTCTCTGTATCTCTGTGTTTGTCTCTATTTCTCTACAAGTATCTCCATCTCCACCTCCATCTCTGCCTCGACCTCTCTTTCCTGATGCCATCATTCTTTCTTCCTTTGCCTCCTTCTGTGTGTTCCCACCCCAATCCAGACCCCTTGCCTGTGGCCACAGCTCCTCTCTGGCCCGAGCCACGGGCTATCCTAGATTCTGCTGCCCCCTCTCGGCCACCTGCCTGCCCTTCATTCCTGTTCCCAGGCTGTTGGCTGTCAGCACAAAAATCCCACACTCCCATCAGTCAGCCAGGAGGGAGGGATCCAGTGGGCAGGACTTCTTCCTGGGCAGCCTCTGGCCCCGAGAACTCCCCAGAGCAAGGAGGCTCACTACCTCTACAGGTTGGGACTCTCAAGAAAGTTCACTCCCACATGGAGAGGATGATGCTTGGCTCTGAATGTAAGGTATGCATCCTGCATCTGTTGTCTGTATCTCCTGAGGGTCACACATGTGCTATGCCACAGCAGAGTCACTGGCTCTCAGAGGGTGCCATCCATCTGGGATCACAGGGCTAGAGCCCCAGAGACAGGAAGAATTGGCACATAATCTCCCCACTCTTGTCTCTCCTCGGAGGAAAGAAAAAGACCTGAGAGCGATGGGAGAGAGCTTTTCTGAGGATGCTACTCTGATAAGTGAGGTTAATCTGAAGTCAGTGGGTCTGTGAGGACTGTGTGGCAGGATCAGTCTAAGGGACTGGTCTGGGACATATTTCTTAAGAGAATTTATTTGAAAAGGCAGTGTGCCTGTGTGTATGTGTGTGGTGGGGGTGGTGGGGGTGCAGGTCTGATGGCTCCAGTCTGGTGGGAGAATCATCTGAAGGTATATGTGTCTAAGAAATAAGATCTCCAACTGGTCCTGTTTTCCTGGAACTTTCTCAGTTTTAGCATTGAATATCTCAAGTCTTGAGAAACCTTTTGTCTCAAGTGAAGAGCAACAGCTGGTCACCTTGAGAAGCCCTTGCTGCCCACACAGGTCTGAATGTGCAGGCTGGCCTGAGGGTGTCTGAGGGAATCTAGTCTGGCAGGTTGCTCTGAGGAAACAGGCTATACTAAGCCAGAAGTTTCTTTGGGCAGGGCCCAGGTCAAGAAAGAAGTGCATAGAGTCCTTCCAGAAGGGCAGGGACTTGGGGAGTGGCCACCAGGGGGCAGGGCAGGTTCTCAGGAGATTCAGAGGCAATGGCCCCAGAGTGGGAGCAAGACAGTGTGGGGCTGTTTGCAAAGGATGTTCGCAACTGCGTGTGCCCTGTGCTATCACGTGCAAGAAGTGATGGTGTGTAACTGTGTGCCATGTGTATATTTTTGTGTGGCTAGGTGACCAGGGACGTGGCTGCAGTACACTAATGGGTGGCATGAGATAGAGAGTACCTGGTGTTGCCATGCCAAGGCCTTCCTGGTGGCTGTGGGAGGACACCAGGAGCACCTTGGGGCTCACCAGGACAGGAAGGCAGTGGGAATGGAGTAGTCAGAGAAGGTTTCCTGGGAGGGGCTGAAGATGGGAGAGATGCAAGGAACCAGGCTTTCCTATTTGCACCTGCCCCTGTTCCTCGGAGGATTCCCTGAGATTCCAGACACAAGAGCTAAGTGCTTGGTCACATACCAGGCAGCTCCCATGCCAACCGTACGCACCGCGCCTGCCTAGCCACCTCGCCAGCCTCTCCACTGCTTCCTAGTTGGCACTCTTCCAGCTGGACTCGCCCTGCTCTTCTAGTTATTCCTGTGCTCTCCTACTTCTATGCCTTGGTTCATACTGTGCTTATGCCCAGGAAGCATTTGAGGCTTGCATCCAGGAAATGCTTCCTGCTCGTTGCCTTTCTACTATGGACTGAACACCTGCTATGTGCTGAGGCCTAGTTCTGTAGGCCTTTGTCTCATCTCAGGGACTTGAAGGTGCTGGGGGCTGGGACTGCCAAAGTCTTGCTCACAGAAGGGGGTCTTGGGGACAAGTATGGACAAGGGAAGAGTGGAGACCTCTAGAATAGGATGACAAAAGTGAAGCCATCACAGAATCACCCCAGTTTACCCCATCCAATAAAATGAACAAAAGCCAAAACAGAAACTGCTACACACTCACCTTTAAATATGATAGCTGAAGAAAGTGACGGAAGAGTCTGGTGCCATAGTAAGTGCGAGACCTCATAACCCTGTTCCAAAGAGTAGTACTAAGAAAGGGTGAGCTACAAAATACCAAGAATTCTCACTAACTTCCTGTAATCTGAGAGAAGTGGATTACTGGGTGAGTAGACAGGCTTAGGAAAGTTCTGGAAAAGAAAAAAATCTTTGTAAGTACAAGCCCCTGTGTTCCTCCATGAGAACTCAGCAGGGGCAAAAAAAGCTTGGCATCTTCCAGGGTATGGGCCTGAGGTTGTTGGTATGCTCATGCCGGGTGAGTGTGGGTGGGCCGGGATGGGGCAGCCAAAGCTACAGCAATAGGGTATGCTGCAACCCCCAGCTGGAATAAGAAGTCCAGCAGGGTCTCGGAGGAGGGACAGAACTTAGGTGCTGTCAAGGTCAGCAGGCAGCCCAAGCCAAGCCACCCTCAGCCTACTTCCAGGGGAAGATAAACTAGTCCGGACGAGATGGGAAGGGGCTCAAGGACCTACCCTCCAGGGCAAAAAGAGATTTGCTGAACATAAGCCATGGCAGAAGAGCACTAAGAGGAAAGGAAATGGCACAGGCTTCAGGCGCACAAACCACAGCCAAAGTACAGGAAGGAAGAAGGGAGAGTGGGAAGAAGGGGAGAAAAAGAAGGAAGGGAGCCAGGAGGACTGCAAAAAATAGATAAAGAATCCAATCTAGAACAAAACACAACCAAAGGAATACAAGATTGTTGGCAAGTTCTTCCTGTTGAAGAAGGCCTTATTAATAGTATGAAATCAATAAGTCAAAAAACCCAAGGATGAGACAGTGAAACAACAGAAGGAGGTGGACAGGGAGGTTATAGAACTAAAGGAAAATAACAGAGGACCAAAATAACATTACAGATGTAATAGGCAAGCTAGAGAGAGCAAAACAAAGTAAAAAAATCAAAAGAAATGTGTAGGAAAGGCTGAGGTAGAGTACACATAGTGAGAAAAGGTAGATATTAAAACAATTAGAAGATAACAGAGATGACAAAGACAGGCTATCCTAAATAAAACTATTCATAGCTCTAAAGTTAAGGCCCCAAAGTGGGACACAAAGATAATCAGATGTGAAACACAAGCAGAAAAATCTTGGAAATGAAGGAAGAACTGAATGTTCAGTTTGAAAATTTTATCAGAAAAATTGACATAGAATAACTGACATTAATACATATTTAGTTACCAAATGAAGATAAAGTAGAATACTTAAGGTACCTAAGCAGAAAAAGCAAGTCACTTACAAAGGAGGAAATTCAGTATGACCTCAACTTGCTCCAAGATAACATTGGACAAAGGTAAACATTATCTGTGAAGTTCTCAGGATAAGAAAGTGTCACTCAAAATAATAACCAAAAAAAGGAAGATCTCAATCATGAATTGGGGGCTAGAAAACTCATGAACCTTTCTAGGAAAAAAACCACTCAAAACAGGGTATGATGGCGCAAAGTTGTAATCCCAGCACTGAGGCAGGAGGATCGCCCTGAGTTTGAGGTCACCCTTAGCTACATAGTGAGTTCAAGGCCAGCCTCAACTGCATAATGAGACCCTGTCTCAAAAAAAAAACAAAAAAACAAAAAAACAAAAAAAAAACAACCAGTGACAAAATCCAGTCAGCCAAGAAATTAATGAAAAGCAGGAGCGGAGAAAGGGAGATTCATGGCAAAAAGACTGGTGGTGACATTGATTCCATTTAGGTTAAAATTAAACTATGGGAATTTTAGCTGCAGAACAGTGTGAATATTATAAATCCCGACAGAGTAAAAACAACCTTGGCAACATAATGGGGAGTGGAGAGGAGGGGTAAGAGGGGGCAGAGTGCTAATCACATTTGCCTTCATAGTTCAGAGTCAATTAATAGCATATAAAACTGAAGCATAATGGTAAAAATCCTACTCCAACTTCTTAATTGAAATCATTTTTCTAAACTTGAGAGAGGTCTTCTAAGAATGACCTTTTTTTTGAGGTGAAGAAATGCTTAGCCAATTTCAACTACTTCATTTTCACATCAGCCCCCACTCACCCATTAAGTTCCAGTAAAATTACGTTTTCTACTTTGGTTACAAAAAAATTGACTCTTATAGTATGTCGCATTAGGACAATAAGAAAGTCCCATTCTTGGGTATTTCCCCTTCTCCTCCCCCTTTTTTTTCTCTATACATAAAATTACATCACGTTTAGCCTCGTCTTTGTCTTTGTTTTTTTCTTTTTTGGTTTTGTTTTCTCTTTCCTTCTTTTTTTTTTTTTTTTTTTTTTTTTTTTTTTTTTTTTTTGGTGGTACTGGGGATTGATCCTAGGTTCTTCACATACTGCATCCCCAGTCCTTTTTTAAAAATTTGGGGCTGGGTGTATTGGCGCACACCTGTAATCCCAGCATTCAGGAGGCTGAGGCAAGAGGATCGCCACAAGTTCAAGGCCGCCCTTGGTTACATAGTGAGTTCAAGGCCAGCCTGGACTACAAAGTGAGATCTCGTCTCAAAAAAGAAAAAAAAAATTGGGGGGACAGTTTTATAAAGCCGTTAATTTGCACGAGCTAGGTTCAGAACTTGTGACCCTCCTGTCTCAGCTTCCCAGAGTAACAGGATTATAGGCATGCATCACCACACCTGATGATTTGTTACATTTTTCTTTGTATTCTTTTGTATGACTTATAGTTAACATTTTAATAATAAGCATGTATCTTTTTTCAGCTTATTTAAAAATGTTTATCTTACTACCTAGGTCTAAGGCAAATGGCTTAACTTCTGTGAGCTTGAGATTCCTCATCTTCAATCTGGGGATAATTAAATTTATGCCAGAGGGCATTTTGAAGATTATGAGGCTACTTTTGTGCTAGGCTGAATAATGGTATGCAGTATGTCCACATTCTAATTCCCAGAACTTGTGAATATTACCTTATATGGCAAAGATTTTGCAGATGTGATTAAGGATCTTGAGAAGGGAAGATTACCCTGGACTATGTGGGTGGGCCTGATGGAATCACAATGGCTCCACAGGAAAAAGGGAGGAGGCAAAGGGGCATCTGAGAAGGTGCTGGATGATGGAAACAGACGGTGATGTGCTTGGAGGATGGAGCAGTGGTCCATCGACCAAGGAATACAAGCACTAGAATCTGTAAAGGCAAGAAAGAACACTGGAAGCTCTCAAAGCCTATAGCAGAAACCAGACTTGCTGACACCTTTAGCCCAGAGACATGAATGTCAGACCTCTGACCTCCAGGCTGTGAGAGAATAATAGATCTGTATCGTTTGAAACCACTAAGTCTATAGTAATTTGCTATAGCACCAACAGGAAACTAATATTTACACCTTCCCATGTGTTCTTCTCACCTCAGTTGACCTCCTTATCCATGTTTTTCACCTAGCCAACTCCTTGTCCAACACATAATTCAAATTTCCCCAGCATCTTCTACCTTTCCCTGAAACCCAAAGGTGGGATGTATGTCACCCACTGCAGCACTGTGTCATGGATAAATCAGTCTCTCTCTGTCTCTGTCTCTTTCTGTGTCTCTGTTTCTGTCTGTTTCTGTCTCTCTCCTTTTTTTTTTTTTTTTTTTTTTTTTGAGACAGGGTCTCACTCTGTAGTCCAGGTTGGTCTTGAACTCACCATGTAGCCCAGGCTGGCCTCAAACCTGCAGTAATCCTCCTGTCTCAGCCTCCTGAGCTCTCTCTCTCTCTTTCTCTCTCTCCCTCCCTCCATCCAGCTCTGTAAATGTTAAATGAATAGATGGATAAATCAAGGTTAGGCTAATAGGTAACTTAAAAACAACAATTACCTTGTTTCTGCATTTCAGGATCTCTCCTTTCTTTAAGTGTCTTTCTCTCCTACAAGCCTTTTCTTCACATATACACATTCTTCCAATCCCTAGAAAACTGACCCATGACATTGGTTCAAAGCAGAAAATCTGACACCTGTTGTGTGACTCTGGCAATAGATATATCTCTGCACAGATATGCGTTATGGAGAACCATGAACCTCTTTATGTGGGTTTTTCTGGACATGTGGTATTGGTGTCATGTGTTTCTGTGTGAATGTATGTTTTCTGTGCATGCTTATGCCTGTGGGGAGACTCATTGTTGCCTATATATGTGTCTGCTTGTATGTATGTGGGCCTCTGCCCTGTAGGTTATATGTATGTATGTCTGTCAGTATACACAGGGAAGGGTATCTTTTGATTTCTGCCTTCAAGGAGGCTGAGGCAGGAGTTGGTGTGCCCAGATAACCTACTGGAATATCAACTGAGTTTTCTTCCAGTTACAATCTTCCCTTTCCTGTCACATGTAGAGAGCAGACTATTTTTTTCTCCCTAACTCTTGGAGGGAGGATTTCAGGTGAAGGCAAAAAGTCAACTGCAGACATCTTCCTGATTCTGGTCCTCTGTAAGCCTAAGCTTCTTGAGGGAATGATTCAAACCAGAGGGGACTCCCTGTTTGCATGGGCAAGGGGACCCCAAACACACCCTAATGGTGCCCCAGGAATGGGAACAAGGTGGGCTCATAAAGGCAGAATCCTGGACATAGAGCTCCCAATCTGTGCGTGCGTGCGTGTGCGTGTGTGTGTGTGTTTGGAGACAGGACATCACTATGCAATTCAGACTGGCCGCAAGCTCACTGTGAAGCCCAGTGTGGCCTTGACCTCAAGGTGATCTTCCTCCCTCAGCCTCATGAGTGGTGGGATTACAGGCATCTGCCTCCATGCCCAACTAGAATTTTCGATCTGGGACATCTCAGTAGAGACTATGAATCATAGTTTAGAATATGCAGGATCTCTGCCAAGGAAGGTTCCTGATAGTGACCTTTCTACCAGGTCCAGGGGCTGCAATGTGAGTGAGGAATTATATTTAGTTTAGTTTATTTTTACCATTTCAACCAATTAAAAATGTAAAGATAGCTGGGCATGGCAGTACATGCCTATAATCCTAGTACTCTAGGAGGCTGAAGCAGGAGGATTGCAAGTTTGAGGCCAGTCTGGGCAACTTAGTGACTTAGTGAGGCCTTGTCTCAAAATAAAAAGGGCTGAGGATGTAGCTCAATGTGAAGGACCTGGGTTCAATTTTTAGCGCCACCAAAAGAGAAAGAGAAAAAGAGAAGGAGGAGGGAGGAAGGAAGGGAGAGAGTAATGGCATTAAGTGCATTCATATTGTTGGGAAACCATATCTAGGTTTTATAAACTAGGGAAGCATTAGTGATTTTGTACACCTTAGCACTGCAACACTGGCCTCAGGGTCACTGGAAAAACACATACCAATGGGAGGAGGTCTGAGACTGCGGAGAGGCAGAGAACGCTTTGTACCTCAAGAAGGAACAGCAGAAAGAAGGACGGGGTGGAGCCAGGAACGTTGCCATGTTTCCTGTGGTCAGTAGTGGACTGGGGGAGCTACAGAGGAGGGGGGCCAGACTGGGATCTGAAAGCCAGGCTGAGGGCTGAGGATTTTCCTGAGAGTGCAGGGCCTGAGAGCTAGGGAGACCTGGTGTGCTGTGAGTTTTGGAAGGACTGCTCTGGGGCTGTGCAGAGGAGAGTGGGGTGTGGGGAGAACATGGAACCCATGGTGGCTGAGAGCACTGCACTCTGAACACTGAAGGAGGCACTTTGAATGAATGATGTGGGAGGTCCAATAGCAGCTTCTAGCTATGTCCAGGCAGGAGAAAGACTTGCAGCAGTGTAATGAAAATAGTGCTTTTCAGAATACATAGTCCCACATCTTGACAACAAACATGGCAGTTGGGGTGGAATGTCAACTTGATTAGATTTGGGGCCTCCCAGGGATTGATGGAGCACGCTACTGGGTGGCTTGGGCGTAGATCTTGGATACTGTATCTGGTCTCCTCACCCCATTCTCTCTGGCACTATTCCTCTGCTTGGTTTCCTGGCCACCATGAATACCACACCCTTCTGCCATGATGTTTCTGCCTTGGAGCCAGCTGAGAATAGACTGAATCCCCTTAAAACGTGAGCCAAATTTTAAATTTGTGGGTGTCAGGTATTGGGTCCAGCAATGGGAAAGCTGATGAGTACAATGAACACAGGGTGCAGAGGGAAGAGAGCAGGAAAAGTCCTGTATAAGCCCCTTGGCTGGGATATGGTAAGACTATTGAAATCCTCATTATAAGAGGACAGGTTTGGGGCAAGCTGATAATAACCGTGGCTCAGCTATTCCCTTACCTACAGTCCCACAGCAAGAAAGGGCAGACAGTTTCAGACGTAACCATTTCAATGTGAAGTACTATTGGGTCCTCTTGGGAGAAGGCATCTACTCAGTAGTGAAGACAATGACTTTAGCTTCAGACAAACCTTGGACCCTGTTGATCATGGGATGAGTTGATTAATCTCTCTAATGCTGTTTCCTTAAGAGGAAAATAGGATAACAGTACCTGCTTCATAGGGTTGCTTTAAAAGTTTAATGAGATGATGAGAAACTGGCACAATGCCTGCCATATGGCAATACTCTGTAAATCTTTGTCCTTAATAACAATAGCAGCAGCAACAATAAGTAACAATCTGGAACTTGAGGATGAGGTCTGGGTCAGTGTTAAAGCACTGCCAACACAAATGCACCATAGACACTGAGAAGCTCATCGCAGGGAGGGAAAGTGCGGGAGGGGAGAGGAGAGGAGAGAGGAAAGGAGAGCAGAGGTAAGGAGAAGAGAGGATGGGAGGGGAGAGAAGAGAGGAGAGGAGAGGAGAAGAGAGGGTGTGCAAAGAGCATAGCCCACCAAAGAAGCTAAAGAGGGGCCAGAAAGCTGGAGGAGACCACACACCAGAGTTGTAAGCAATGCAGGAAATATGAGTTCTAATCTGGACTTTATCACTTGTTGCTATGGAGTCCTTGTTTGCCCCGAGTCTTGGTTTCCTCATCTGTTTCCTGGCCCTGCCTTGCATCCAGGAGAGGATTATCTATGAGAAATGTAAAACTGTAACAGAGTCTAGGTGCTTCATAAACGAGAACTGTCATTTTAGGAGGAAGGAGACACATTCACAGAAAAAGTACTTTTGCAGAAGACAAGAAGATACAATTTCAAAAAGTGACCAACAGCCCCAGTGCTGCCAAATAGTCAACGAAGATTAAGACTGAAAAATATTCATTGGATATGACAAGGGGGTGATAGTGACCTTGGTGAGCCAGCATCAGGGATGGTGAGAGCAGGAGGCGGGGGCAGCAGCTGAGGAGAGCCCGGAGGTGGAGAAGGAGAGCTGGGAAATAAGGTGACAGCTTGGCAGGGATGATGAGAAATGAGTAGGTGGGTAGAGGACAGCAATAGGCATAGTTCTGAGATGGGGAGACCAGCACACACGGCAGCTTGCCTGTCCCTGAACACTGCTGCTGTGTGCCCTTCCTGCCCTACCCTCCGAACACTGGCTCCAGCTTTGGGATGCTTTGTTCTCCACACAAAGCCTCTCTGTCTGGGGACAAGCCCAGGCCTCTAGGTGCTCGCTGGGCCACAAGTTAGGTCAGTCAATGCTGAGGCTGGGCACCTCCTCTTTCTACCCTACTTTCCAGCATGGCTGGGACAAGGTGAAATGCCTCACACCTGCAAGGGCTTTAGCGTCTGTCATTGACCCTGCTGCCTGGACCTGCACGGCTCAGGGAGATGCGCAGTGGTTATACAAATAGCTGTCAGCTACATCCTTTCTCCAGATAGTATTCTTTCCCACTAGTATTTGTCCATGAAAGAAACATACAGGAAATTTTTAAATATTAGAAAACATCTTCTTCGAACTCCACATTTTTTCTGTTCTCCTTCCAATTATTTATTTTTTTCCTTTCAGTCAGTTCTCTTAAAAAGAATCATCTCTATTGTATCAATTTACACTGTTTTTTTCTTTTTTTATAACTGAGGATTGAACCCAGGGTCTTTGCACTGAGGTATTCCTCCAGCTCCCCTTAATTTATTTTGAAATATCATCTTGCGAAATTGCCCAGGTTGGCCTCAGATTGGCGATCCCTCTGCCTAAGCCTCCCTTGCCACTGAGATTACAGGTGTGCATCATCGTGCCTGGCTTTTACTTACTCATTCCTGAAACCACTAAAATCTGGCTCCCACTATGCTATCTCCATTTTCTATTGCCCACTGGATACTTCTAACCAAGATAATCAACAACCTCCTTATTCTTAAATCCAGGAGCCCCTTTTCTAAAAACTGTTAGACCTTTCTTGGATATTTTGGATTATTTACCTTTCTTTCTTTGTTTTTTATTTTTATTTATTTATTTATTTATTCCGGTTTTTTGAGACAGGGTCTTCCTATGTAGTTCAGGCTGGTCCTGAACTCACTATGTAGCCTAGGCTGGCCTTGAACTCACGGTAGTCCTCCTGCCTCAGCCTCCTAGAGAGTTGGGATTACAGGAGTGCACCACTACACCTGGCCAACCCTCCTTTCTTGAATCTCTGTCCTTTCTTGGTTCCTCTAAAATTATTCCTCCTGGTTTTCCTTCTGCGTCTTTGACAGATCCTTCCCCACCTACTTTGCAGATTTACCTTTTCCCCTCACATTGGCAAAGTTAACATGGCAGGCTTTTTGTTTTGTATGGGTGGCACCATCTTCTGGTGGGAACTGTCTTTCACTCTTGTTGTTATTATGGAAGCTACCCCCTAAACAGATCATTGGTGCAGGAAAGGACAGCTGACCAAAGCCAGATTGATGAGAGCAAACCCCTAGGAATTCTGGAACTGGAGATGAGAAGGACAAGCTGGAACTGGAACAGAGAAGATGGCTACCTAGATATAAATGGTGAAATGTGAGGATTGTCGGCAGCTGGCTTATTATGATGTGAACTGGAGGAGCACTGGAAGCTTGTTTGTAGAGATAAAGGACAGAAGAGAAGGAAGAGGGAAGGAGGATGAAACAAAAGAAGACAGAGAAGGAGGGAGAGATGGCGGGAAAAAGAGATGAGAGTGAGAGTGGGGGATTAGAAAGGAGTTAGATGAAAGGTAAAGTCCCAGTGATATTCATGTTCCCATATCCAGCTGCTCCCAAGTTCTAATCCTATTCTTGCAATAGGATTCCATGAGTCCTACAGTTTTCTATAGGATTTCTGAAAATAAATCCTCCTTTTGCCTAAACTAATCCAAGTTAGGTTTCTCTGACTTGTAATGCCACAAAAATCAGGTACCAAGACTGAAGTGCTCCAAATGATAGACCTTAAAATGAGGAATTGATGGACCGGGGGTTTAGCTCAGCAGCACAAGCACCTGCCTGGCAAGCGCCAGGTCATAGTTCAATCCTCAGTACCAAAAAAAAAAAAAAAAAAAAAGAAGAAGAAGAATTGACTAAATTGAGGTGTGTAGATAGGAGCAATGAAGATCTCTTAATCCCAGCCAGAGGACTTGAGAGTAAGTCTCTTTTTCCTTGTTTTTTCAGTGCTGGCAATCAAACCCACAGCCTCATACATGCAAGGCAAGCACTCTACCACTAGACCACACCCCTAACCCTGATTATACTTTCTTTTTCTGATTATACTTTTTAATGTGGTAGCAAAGCAATTAGTTAAACAACTGCCTGTTGTGTCTTGTGTTTTATGTTGTGTGCCAACTGAAGCTGAAGCTCTTGAAGATAGAGCAATAAAATATCAAGATAACAAAATAAGTTATCCAGAACTGGTGGTCTGTACACAGTTAGGGGAAAACAGAGTACACATTTAACTTGGAGAAGAAAATTTGCTTTAGTCTTGACCTCAGATTGCTAGGAAATAGACAATTATGTGCCATGCTGAGTTTCGGAAGCTGTTATTTGCTACTCTGTAATGTGAATACTTTGATTAGGTAACTGAGATCCCAGAAAATCAGGACAGAGAAACACTGGAAGACCCAGATGCTTAGGAAGCCCTTCTTGTCCCTAGCCTACCAGGAAAATGTAATGAAACCTCCCATTGTAAAGTGCATTGACTGAAATGGCTCAGACAAGAACATCATTCCCAGGCAGGATGAAGAAGAGAGGTGTCCATCTCTCTCAGGCTGCCTCTGATTCCTCATTAAGTCATATGGTTCAGTCAGAGGAATTAAAGGAGCCCCCAGATGTAGTGCAACAAAAAAGAAATCAATCTAAAAGGTTGCTGAAGCCTGGATCTTTTTGGAGGTTCAGAGAACATCAGAGATCATGGCTCTAAAAAAATTCTGTAATGGTAGTAGAAATATGTAGCATCCATGGATGTCCTTCACCGTGCGTGCGTGTGTGTGTGTGTGTGTGTGTGTGTGTGTGTGGTACTGGGGATTGAATACAGGGCCTTTGCACTGAGCCGTATCTCTAGCTAATTTTTTTTTAGGGTTTTGCTTTGTATCCCAGTCTGGCCTTGAACTCCCTATGTAGCCCATAGCCTTGAACTCACTGACTTTCTTACCTCAGCCTCCCAAGTGATGGGATTAGTCATATGCCACCATAACCAACCTAAAAAAGTTTTTCTGTATGGGAAAATTCCCATCTAAACACCTACCTCCTCAGTATAAAAGTAAAAATTCCCAGAATCCCTTGCAGCACAGTCAATTCATGTAGAAGTGAACATATAAGTGAGGTAAAATTTACTAAGGTTCACCAAGATCTCTGGTTCTCTTCTTCAGAGCACCAGGAAGATTGTGCTTCCCATGTCCCTTGATGTTAGGTTTTCCTTGATGACTATGAGATTTGTTTTGATCAATGTAATGTAAACAAAAGCCAGTACATACTTTTCATCACTCTCTTTTCCTGCCACAGCAAACCCTGAAACTAATGTGAGGAAAGTATCATCATAAGATAGTGGACCTTTAATATCCTGGGTGCTTCAGTGACCACAATAACAAGACTTCCCTGCACCGCCCCCACCCAAGGGCAAGCAATGTATCTGTGGGTTGTTTTGTTTTTTGGCTGTTTTCTTTTTTTGAGACAAAATCTCACTGGGTAATACAGGGTAGCCTTGAACTCAGTACGTAGCCCAGGCTGGCCCTGAACTCAGGGAGATCCTTCTTCCTCAGCCTTCTCTTCTCCAGTCTCATGAGTGCTGGGATTACAGGCATGTGCCACCACAGCCAGCAATCTGTGTTGTTTGAAGCCAGTAAAAGTTGGGGGTTGTTTGTAATTACTGTGCTACCTAGCTAATCCTGATTGATATTAGTAGGGAGCAGGTGGGACACATGGCTTTGATTTCTGCTGTTGCCAGTAGTAACAAGTGTCCAGCCTTGGGGGTGGTAGTGGCAACAGTAGTGGTTTCCCAGTGGTTGCAATAATGAGTTCTTACCACAGAAGTGCCATAGAGCTTGTAAAATTGGCAGTCAAATTGAACTCTTGGTACTCGGTATTTAGAGTGGCAATGGCTGTGGTTTCCTCGTCAGGTTGTGCGGTATGGTTTGGGTGTTGTTGCTAGAAGCTTAGCCTCAAGTCCATTTCTCCAGCCCTCTTAACAACTCGGAACTGAATAATCTCTTTTAACAAATTCCCTTTCTGATTCAGCTATCCACAGTGGATTCTATTATTTGTGAAAAAGAACTCTGGCTGACAAAATTAGTATATTTAATAAACCTCAGATTCCATCAATTACAAGAGGCAAGTTATTTTGTGAACTGCTAAGAAAAAAGAGGCTACAAAACTATTACATGCGATCAATTGAAAAGCACATTCTGATTTCAGAATGGTTTTAACTGGAAAAAAAAATGCCCCTTAGAATCAATGAAATATGTTATTAGCAAATGAAAGTCCCCAAAATGAAATTGATAGGCAGCTGATTATGGTTTTAAGAGAATTGTATCCAATTGTATCCATGCACCAGGCCCTTCTTTCTATGCCCAGCACACACACACACACACACACACACACACACGATTGTATCATGGGTGGGGCTCTTCCACACTCAGGCATCATAAATGCAGAGATCTATGATTGCTCAATCCCAAGGACAATCCTGAAGACACCACCAGAGAGTGTAGGGCTAATACCACTCAGTGGTGCACAAAGAACTCTCCCACATGACCCTCTCAAATCACAGGATGAGGAATCTTATCATTGTGGACAAAACCTGAGAAAGCCAGATTGGCTGACAGAGGAACTTCCCAGCCAAAGAAATGAGTCAACAAACAGATGCCATGAGGTTTTCTAGTTCCATCATTTTCATTATTATTCATGGCCAAAAAAACCCCAAAAAACAAAAAACATAGATGATGCTGTTGATTTGTGACCAATGCACAATGCTTTCTTTTTTTTCTCTGTTACTCCCATTTCTCGATATCCAGACTCATTTTTTGGAAGGGGATTGCCTGAAGGTAGCCTAAAGGCAGTTAATTGAGTCCCGCTGAATTTGATATGGTCCTCACCCAATTTGGTTTACAACCAGAATCATGGAAAGAATTAAATTTGTGAAAAAAGCTGGGCGTGGTGGCTCACGCCTGTAATCTTAGCACTCGGGAGGCTGAGACTGGAGGATCATTGTGAGTTCAAGACAAGCCTGGGCTACAAAGTGAGCTCAAGGCCAGCCTGAACAGCATAGTGAGACCCTGTCTCAAAAATACAAGGGCTGGGGATCTAGCTCAGTGGCCTAAGCACCTGCCTGGCAAGCTCGAGGTCATGAGTTCAATCCCCGGTGACACACAAAAAAAAAAATTTTGTGGAAAAAGAAAAAAATACATACATAGCCGGGTATGGTGGTGCACACCTGTAATCCCAGCACTTGGGAGGCTAAGGCAGGAAGATCGTTGGGAGTTCGAGACCAGCCTGGGTGACAAAGTGAGCTCAAAGCCAGCCTGAACTGCACATCGAGACCCTGTCTCAAAAAGACAAAAAAAAATGTATATACATATATGCACACACATATACATATGTACATACGTAAATATATATATGACATAAAAAGGTGGTCTGTAATGAATGCCTGCCATTTTGCTTATTCATAATCCCTCTTCTCCTGTAAACCACCTCATTCCCATAATCCATCAGTAATCATGTTAATGAATTTGATCTTCATCCCTTAATCTCTGTGGATCAGTTCAAAGTTAAGCATCTAAACCAAGCCAATCAGAATACTTTGTGAGGAATTTGCAAACTGCATCCAAAAAGAAGCAGCAGCAGCACAGATGCCACCACCACCAGTCTCTTTAGATGCTTAGACAAGTCAGATTTTAATATTTGAAATTGTTTGAAGTCATGATTTTGAACACACAGACCAGGAGAGTATTGGAAACCATCCTGGAGGTGGAAGTGGCAGGGGCTAAGGCAGGAGAAAGAAATGAAGAAACAGGCAGAAAGTAACAGATGAGGGATGGGGTGAGATCCCTGATGGCTAAGTCTCTTAGTTCCAGTGGCCACTTTGGTTT
>RJWT010005380.1:0-31119 GCA_004365215.1 Cuniculus paca | reverse complement strand
CGATTTACTCCATTAGTGACTGTGTAATGTATAATGCACTGTTATTAACTGTATTAATCATACAGTACAGTAGGGCTCAAAAAATAAAAAGAAATCAAATTATTTGTCCTAACTGAGTTTCGTAGACTTTTACAATCATCCTCCATTTCCTCCATTCTTCAGCCTCTGGTAACCAACATTCTACTCTGCTTCTGTGGGTTCATTTATTTTAGATTCCACGTGTAAGTGAGAACATGCAATGTTTGTTATTTGTGCCTGGATTATTTTGCTTAGCATGATATTTTCCATTTCCATCCATGTTGCTGTGAATGATGGAATTTCTTTCTCAAAGGCTTCATGGTAATACATTGTGTATATATACTGCATTTTCATTATCCATTTGACCATTGGGTATTTAAGTTGATTTTGTAACTTGGCTATTGTGAATTATTCTGCAATAAACATGAATATGCAATATACTGATTTCAAATCTTTTGGTGAAATGCCTCAAAGTGGGATTGTTGGATCACATGGTGATTTTATTTTTCATTTTTTGAGGACTTTTTGTAGAGTTTTCCACAATGGCTATACTAATTTACATTCCTACCAACAGTGTACAAAGTTTCCCTTTTCTCCATACCTAGCACTGTTTTTTGAACTGGGGTTCTGCCTACCTTTCCTCATCTTCAATCTTCCCAGAGGCCAGAATTTCAGAATTTTTCTCTGGTTAGGTGGGCCACCATTTTGATTGCACAGCTGCCTACTTTCCAAACTTCTTCCTCCTCAGTTCTCTTGGAGCCTTCTGATATTGTTCTCTTCTTGCCTCTAATTATAGTCTTCATATTATTGCCCTAAATCACCCAGCCCATCTGCCTGATAGGAGGACAGCAACAAGGCTCTGGCATAGGTGGGTAAGGTCAGGAGACACTATGTGAGGAAGGTGCCAGAGTTTACTGCAAGAATGGCCATGTGGTCAGAAGGTGCATTGCCAAGAGTAAAGCATCATAACGTTGCTCCGTTGAGCCAAGACTAGCTACAAAGATCTAGCCTATAATTCTTTATGGATAATTGCATTGATATATTTCTGTAGTAGTTAATGGCTCTTATTCAGAACAAATCCTTCCTGGAGCTGGGCTCTAAGTCTCACTCTATCCATAGATCCAAATGGGATGGAAGGAAATTAATTTAGGTTACAACATAATCCTCACAGTATAAATGTCATAGATAAACCTCATCAACTTGAACTTATGAGCCAAAATTAAAAACAAGTGAAGAAATAAATTACTAAGGGTAAGAATTAATACGAAGAAGAAACAATGTGATTAAAGCCCCCTAAAGTTCAGAAAATGAAGATACTGAGTTCAAAGTACTTTATCTTAAATAATTAAAACAGTAAAATGTGCACTAAAGAGAAAAAAAATAAGATACCATTAAAATATTTAGAAGATTTAAAAAAGGAACTGAATAAGAATACTAGAAAATATAACTACTGAAATGAAAAATTAGTGTGTGGGATATGAAGTTAGATACAGAGAGAGAATGAGTGACTCTGAAACAGTTATGTAGAATATAGCACAAAGAATGAAAAGACGAAAGACAGGCAAAAATATATGGAAGGTAACGTGTGTGGTCAACATACATTTAGAAGGTGTTTTATTCCATTCCAAGGTATTTTATCCAAAAAGAATGAAAACATATGTCATAAAAAAATTTGTGTAAGAAAATTTACAGGAAAAAAAAAAAAAGAACATTTGCAGCAGTCAAAACCTGGGCACAAATCTTTTGAAGAACGACTATACAGGTTTTGGTATATTCATAGAATGGAATTGTACTCAGCAACAGAAAGAAACAAACTATTAATATTCATGACCAAAAACACTAAAAACGTTATCTTGATAGAAAGAAATGAAACATAAGGAAATTCATGCTAAGTGACCCCACTTGTGTGACATACCAGCGTAGGCCAGTTTAACCTAGAATAGTTGCCTCTGGAGAGGGGCACAAGGGCTTTCTGGGATGCCAGTAATATTCTATATCGTGCTTTGGATTTGGCTAACATGGACCTGTACAATTGTCAGAACTCATGAACTGAACATTTGTGATATGTAAATTTTATCACAGATAAATTATACTTCCTCCCCCCAAAATTAAAAAGTAAAAAAAGAAGAGAAACCAACATGGAGTATGTAGAATCCCTAAAAGCAGATGCAAAAAGACAGTAACTTATTAGAGAAATATGTACAAGTTTAAACAGGAATTTCAAGGAAAATAAAACTTGTAAAGCCAATGAATACATGAAAATTTCATAATCTTACTAGCAATCACAGAAATACAAATCAAAACACCTCCACTTTGGCACCTATTGAGCATAAAAAAAAATGTAAGTCTGGAACAATTCTAAAATGCTGACCATATGAGCAGCAGGCATTTTCGTACATTGCAAGTCAGAGTTTAGACTGGTGAAATCGTTTGGAGGATAATTAAGAAATACTTAGCAACTCCACTCATAGGTGTACCTTAGGTCAAAGTTTTTTAAATGGTCCCAGGATCCTTTTAAACTTGTAAAACTTGAGAGATGGTTCGGAGCTTCTAGCAAAGGAGCGCAACTACTCCTGTACTTTTGACCAAGGAAAGAGTCCTCCTCCTAGGAGGTTGGGGATGAGAAATAGGGGTGGGGAGTGGTTGCCCTTTTAGCACGCAGCTTCCTAAGGGATGCACAAGAGCACATGGAGTGCTGAGGGAGAAAGGGGACACCCGCCTAGCCAGCCAGATCTGTTGATCAACCCTGGCGATCAATGGAGTGACAGATGTTGCAACCAGATCACCCTTGCATCCTAAACTTTTAAAATTTATTGACAATACCAAAGAGCTTTGTTTGCATGGGTTATATCTACTGGTATTTTCTATATTGGAAATAAAAATGAGAAATTAAAAAATACATGTATTTTCACTTAAGAAGAAGTAATAAACCATGTTAATATGAATACCATTTTTATGAAATAATTGTATTTTCCACAATAAAATTTTTGGAAAGAGTGATAAGAGCGGCATTATTTTACATTTTCATAAATATGTTTGGCTTAATAGAAAACAGTTGGATTTGGTTTCTGCGTTGTCAATCATGGTACCTTGCTTTGATTGAAGTATATGAAGAAAATACAGAATCCCACAAACATGGAACTTGGAAAGAAAGGTGTTTTTAAAAATTTTTTATCTTTTTGAGATAGGATTTCACTGTGTAGTTCAGGCTGAGGTTGAACTTATTTTGTATCCCAGAATAGCCTCAAACCTGCAGCGATCTCCTGCCTTAGCCTCTCAAGTGCTGGGATTACAAGCATGCACCATGTAGCCTGGCCAGCAAGGAATATTTTAATAGCCTTTTCAGGTATAATATCCTTTATACTGTACCCAAAACTAGCAAGTGATAGTTTCTTAAAGATAAGTTTGAAGCCACATCAATGAACTTTTCATATTCTGTTAAATAAAATCCACGGTTTATCTTGTACATTTAATGGGCTGTTCCTCATGCATAATTTTGTAACATTTTGCACTTAGTTATTAAAAAAATATTGATTTGCTAAGTTAAACAGGTGTCTTGGTTACTTTTCTCTCATTGATGGGACAAAATACTTGACCCTCAAAATTAGGGAAGGAAAGGTTTATTTAGCTTATAGTTTTGGGTGGTTTCAGTTCATAATCAGTTGGCTCCAAGGCAGAGTGGCACATGGCAGAGGGCAACAGTTCATGGTGTTGGAAAACAGCAAAAGCAACAAAAGCAAAGAAGGAGGAGCGCAGAGACAGGACTCTTTCTGTTCTTTATGTTGTATGTAGGCCACACTCACTTGGGTGTAGCACTAACACCCATAATCACAGCATTGGACCATGAGTCATTGACAAACTCTAGAAGCCCATCTCCATGACTGCATGAGGCTTTAGGGGAACATCTAGACTCAAACTACAGATTTTCAAAATGTTGATATATTTACATGTATATTTAAATATCTACCAACCATATCACTGGAAAAACCATGATGTAAATTCTCAATATTAGATTTGAGTTTTTGAAAGTTCTAATGTTTTCTTGAAAGATCAAATTTTATTATCAACAACAGCAAAGTCAGTTTTCTTTGGAATAGCAGGCTCACATCATGCACTTTTGGGAAAATCTCTACCAAATACCCCAAGAGTTTAATAATTATAGTTTTCAGTCATTCTTTTTTGAAAATTTTTTTTATTTTAAAGAGAATAAAAACAAAACAAAGCAGAGTAAAACACAACAAAGCAGATCAGAAGAGAACAATGCAAGCAATACGGGTCTTCAAAACATAACGAAAGGAAATTAACAATGGCTACCCTAGTGTCTCTTGTTTTCTTCGAAGTGGTTGTTCATACATTCACACACAATAAACTCAAGCAAAACAAAATAATATAAAACCAGCTAAAACAAAAGAGTGAAAGCATTATGCAGTCATTCTTCAAGTAAAACTTATGTTCCATGAAAAATAATGTTAGGTCATCTTATAAATCAAACATCACACAAGGGTCTTTTGTTGAGAAAGCCATTGTGCTTTGCCAAATAACAGGAGGACTTTGGACTCACCCTTTATCATATAGAATATTAAATAGATGTTTATATTATAGTTGAAATTTAGTAAATCAAAAAATCTTAAACCATTGGTGAGTACAGTGATTGCTAGGATGGCTTGGTGCTGCTACCTTGATTCATATTAAGGCATCAACAGCTTTACCCTTTGCACCACCAGAGCAAATGTCAATATAGTGAAACAATTAAATAGCATCTTATTATTATCATAAAATATTTTTGACATCTTGCATTGTGAGCTGCTCAGGCTCCTGATTTTAGAGATGAGATTATTATGGAAAAGGATTAAATAAAGACAAATGTACTATGGTTTGTTGAGGTGGGGTCCAGGAAGGTCAGAACTCTCTTGGAGCTAAACAAGGATTTCTCTGGATTGCCCATATTTATTGACTTGTTTACAATTTAGGGGAGTGCAGGAAGTGGAGAGCACATCTAAAGCAAAAGCCTACAAAAGTGAGCAGGGCCTGGAGAAGTTGGAACAAAGACATACATCTTATTAATTAAGAGAGCTGTTTGATTTTTAAGGATGAAAATTTATTGTCCATACATCCTTTCAGTGAGATCCAGGAGCCCACAAATGTATCATTATCTTGTGTTCAGAAGCTATAAATATAAGCGTACCAATGAATCCAGAGAACACTGTGTTCAGCAACTTAACCCTTACACAGCTCTGTCCCCAACACTCATGGATTGCCTAACATAGTCTAGGCCCATTAAGGATCTGTGAATAACATTTTAGGAATTGTTGGACAAAAAAGTACTTGATAAGAAGAGTTAGTATTTTTATAATGACATTTTTGTTATTGCAAAGATCAGAAGCTATAGTCTCCCTTACCAACCCCCCCCCTCCAAAAACAGCTGTCCCCCAGAGAGTGGATAAAAAATTGAATGGTATGCACAGGAATGATATAAATCACTGAAAATCAACTAGAGATAAACATATCAAGATGATATCTTAGAAACATGAAATGTAAAAAAGAGATTCATCCAACACAAAATTCATGTAAAATTTAAATATAAAAATTAACTAAATTTTAGAGATGTATATATGAGTAGTGAGCTTGCACTGTCCATATGCATTGGAATGCATTGGAATGATAATTACCAAATTCAGAATAGTAGTTCATCCTCAATAAAATACTAGAAAACAGAATGCAGCAAATCATCAAGATTATACACCATGACCAAGGGGGATTCATCCCAGGAATGCAAGGATGGGTCAACATACACAAATCAATAAATGTAATACACCATATCAACAGAGTCAAAGACAAAACTCACAAGATCATCTCAATAGATGCATAAAAATCTTTACATAAAGTCTAACACTCATTCATGGTAAAAATCCTAGAGAAAATTGAAATAGATGGTCTTTACCTCAATCTGATAAAAGCCATCTATGATGAACCAACAGCCAACATCATAGTAAATAGTCAAAAATTGAAAGCATTCATTCTAAAATCAGGAACAAGACAAGGATGTTCACTATCACTTCTCCTATTCAGTATAGTTCTGGAAACATTAGCCAGAGTAATTAGATGAGAGAGAGAAATAAAAGGAATAAGGACAGGAAAGGAAGAAGTTAAATTATCATTATTTGAAGATGACTTGATATGCTGCATACAAGACCCCAAAAACTCCACCAACAACCTTCTAGACTTAATAAGCAAGTTCCGCAGTATAGCTGGGTACAAAGTCAACACTCAACAGTCAATAGCATTCCTGTACACAAGCAACAAGCTCACTGAGAGAGAAATTAGGGAAACCACACCTTTCATAATAACATCCAAAAAAATGAAATACTTAGAAATCAATCTAACAAAGGAAGTAAAAGATTTATACATTGAAAATTACAGTACTCTGAAAAAAAGAAATTGGAGAGAAGTTCAGAAAATGGAAAGATATCCCTTGCTCAAGGGTAGGAAGAACCAATATTGTGAAAGTGGCCATACTCTGAAAATTTATACAGATTTCATGCAATCCTGGTAAAAATACCATTAGCATGCTTCACAGATCTAGAGAAAACATTCCTAAAATTCATATGGAACCATAAGAGACCTAGAATAGATAAGGCAATCCTAAGCAACAAAGGCAGGAGGCATCACAATCTCAGACCTGAAATTATACTACAAAGCTGCTATAATAAAACCCCCATGGTACTGGCAAAATAATGGACCTGAGGATCAATGGAACAGAGCATAAGATATAGACACAACTGCAAACACACTCAGCCACCTTACCTTTGACAAAGGAGTCAAACATGTTCTCTGGAAGTAAGGCAGCCTCTTTAATAAGTAGTGTTGGAAAAACTGGCTCTCTACATCCCAAAGACTTAGACTAGACCCATGTCTATCATCATGCACTAAACTAAAGTCAAAATGGATCAAAGATCTAAATATTAAGACAGAAACTCTGAACCTACTGGAAGACCAAGTAGGTGGACATTTTGAGGACATAGGGGTAGGCAAAGAGTTTGTGAGCAGAAACCAAACTGCACAGGAAGTACTTCAAGAAATCAACAACTGGGATCTTGTCTTATTAAAAAGTCTTTGCACATCAAAAGAATCACCAACAGAGTGAAAAGAAACTCACAGATTGGGAAAAGATTTTTGACAACTGTCCCTCAGACAAAGGACTTATATAGAATGTATAAAGAATTGAAAAACATCAGGCCCCTCAAATTCAAAGACCTAATTCAAAATTGGGTATCTGAGATGAATGCACACTTCTCAGATGAAGAAATATAAATGGCAAATAAATACATGAAGAAATGTTCAACATCATTGATCATTCAAGAAATGCAAATTAAAACAACACCGAGATTCTATCTCATCCCAGAAAAAAATGACTGTCATCAAGAAATCAACCAATAACAAATGTTGACCGGGCCATGGGGAAAAAAGAACTCTTCTCCACTGTTGGTGGGAGTGTAAACTGGTACAACTACTGTGGAAATCAGGTGGAGATTCCTCAAAAATCTAGGATTAGAGGTTCCATTCGGCCCAGCTATTCCCTTTCTGAGTGTTTTCCCAGAAGAATCAAAAACATAACACAGCGATATATGTGCACCCATGTTTATAGCAGCACAATTTGTAATAGCCAGATCTTGGAAACAACCCAAATGCCATCAACTGAAGAATGGATAAAAAAAATGTGGTATTTTTATGCAACGAATACTACTTAGCCATAAAGAATGATAAATTTGAGTCTTTTATAGGTAAATGGATACAACTAGAAACCATACTCATAAGTGAAATAAATCAGACTTGCATATGTAAACACCTTATTGTCTCACTAGTGTAAGAAACCGGAAGAGTAAATAAGATCCAAAAGTTAAAGTAGATATAGTAAAAGGGAAAGAAATTGCTCAAAGGGAAATTATATTGTTTGATCAACCTTGCATGCCTGTATCTGGTAACTTGAGCAACTACTTTTGAAGATAACAATATGCAATATAACAATCATTGTTAAATTCCTATCATCTTGTTTTGAAATCCTGTATTGCTATTGTTTTTTGTTGTTTTTGTTGTTGTCGTTGTCATTTTGCTTTTGTTGTTGTTTTTTGATTGTTTGCCTCTTGATTTTTCTGTTTTTCTCTTTAAAATAAAAAAAATCTACATTTATCATCTGTTTGCATGGCTTGGGAATTAAAAAAACAGAATAGTAGCTTGTGATGTGAGGTACGAAAGGAAGTACATTTGTGGAGGCTTCTAATCCACTTGCAAATGCTTTATATGTTAAACTGTGGAATGGCTGTATGGGGTTCAGTGTATTATTTTACTATATATTATGACTTTTTATATTCTAAAAAATTTTACAAAAAATACCACCCACCTATGATCAGATTCTTTAAAATGCTCATGCAATTAAGTAGTCAAATAGGTTATCTATTAGACATTGAAACTTTAGCATGCAAAGAAAAAGACAGACTACTTTCACAATAATAATGTGATTTCCCTTAAATGACAACAACAACAAAGTCTGCCCTATCCTTTTTGTTTCCTTTATGTACAGTGACTACCCAAATTGATTGTCTAGATGGTTTAAAATGATGCTCCATGTCATCCATTGACAGTTTTAGAAAGCATCTCAGTGTCCCTTTTGCAGTGGGCATGAGCCTTCTGTGTCCTGCCCCAACAGTGTTCAGGGCAACGTATAAAGTATCTTGATTTTTCATCATTCTCAGCAGACAGAGATCTGGGCACATCTGCTAGTGCCATCTTTGGGATCTCCTCGTCCTCATGAACTTTGAAGCTAGAGTGCATATTATTTCCTTTGCTCCAGTCACTGTAACTTCAGTAGCCTCTCTACTTCCACTCCTCTGGAGCCTGTGTCTTCCCAGTGGTTGGAAATTTAAAATAAATTGAGTGGACTTTGGCTTAGTGAGTGATGGCAGAGACCAAAATCATTTTCGTTTTGGGATACAGCATCACATTTTATTTAAAACAAACAACAAAGACAAAATCTTCACAATTCCTCACTTTTTTTTTTGATGCAGATAGTCTAAATATGGAAATATATAAATCAATAAAGGGGAATCCTGATATCACTTGGATGAGTTTTGTGAAAGGTGCTTGAAAAGCTTAGCACTCTCTTCTTTGTCTCTCTATTGGAAAATATGTTCTTGTCTTAATTATGTGCTGTGTTTGCCTGGGCCACATGGTTTTGTGTCCCCAAACTACTTTTATTTGTTCAGCATACTAGTGCTGTGGTTCTTTTTTTTTCATTCATGTATATGTTGTTAAAAAAAAGCCTGTAATAATCAGTGTATTTAATAATCTGTTTAAAAAAATTCCTCATTACTCAAAGCACCCTTCCCCCCTTCATTCAAAGCAGGCAAAGGACTTCTTTTGCCTCAGAGAAGGGGTGCTGAAAGGAAAGAAGAGAGAAGTAACAGTAAATTGTGAGCATTTGAATTTCAGAAACTTATAGCCTAGATAACACACAGCATGTTCAAAATATATGCTGAATGTTTAAATCAAAATTTATTACTGTAAAAGACACATTACCATTAATGCCCCCTTAAAATAGTCCCTACCTCTTCAAACACACTTATTTCATCATTGTTGGCACTTTCTAAAGCAGTTCTGGAAGTCCTCTTTTATGAGAGTCTTTATGAGATGTGATCAAAAATATCTAGAATGCTGCTGCTGAGTGTTATCCAAGGAAAGGCAAGCTCATAAAAACATTATGATGTGTCCTCGCCCACCTTAGTCACCTGATCTGGTGTCCTGCAGCTTCTGACTCTTCCCCAAAGTCAAAATGATCATAAAAGGCAAATGTTTTGAACTGATTCAGGACATCGCAGCCACTGCAGCACAACTGAAGACACTCATGAAAGAAGACTTCCAGACCTGCTTCACAAAGTGGCAAAGACGATGGGATAAGTGTATTCTCAGTGAGCGGGAGTATTCTGAGAGGGCTTAATGCAATATATTTGCTGCTGTAATAAATTCAAACATTAATCAGACTTTTCGGTCATATCTCATACTTTGATAAAATAGAATTTTCAATCTCAAAAATCAGGATTTTAATGTTAAAGAAATCCATTAGCTCTACAGAATGAGGATATGAATCTGGCTGCATAAATAATACTTTTAGAAGAATGTTTGTTGAGAAAGGGGAGTAGGAAAAACCAGAATAAGAGAAGAATACTTCAAGTCAGTTGAGCTTATTCTGAATGAGATTACTTTTTTTCTGCCACATGAAATGGAATCCAGGGCTCAAGATATAAGTTCAATTCAAACACACAAAAAAACTTAAGAATTGCATTATTTGTATGTTTGGATTTGTAAGCTATGGTTTCTAGCCTTTCATACCCTTATGAAACATGCTGCTGCTCTTAGGAAGATATGAGGCTGTTGTTCCTATTTTACAGTGTTCTCTTTGTGCAGCTCTAGACAGCAACAAATTCTCTGGAGAGCTTTTCTTCCTCTTGGCAACTGGTTTATTTTTAATCTGGGGAAACAGTGACTCATGACTGATTGAATGTCTTCTTTAGCTGCATGAAAGCATGGTGTCTGAACCTTACTTTTCCTAGCATGTAAAACTTTGTGGACTGTACACTTATCAGTCTAGTTGAAATTTCTTTCTTTCTTTTTTTTTTTAGACAGGGCCTTGCTATGTAGTCCAGGTTGGCCGTGAATTCATTATGTAACTGAGGTTGACCTCGAACTTGCAATGATTCTCCTGCCTCAGCCTCCCGAATGCTGGGATTATAGGTGTGCCCCACCATGCCTGGTCTGGTTGAACTGTCTATGAAGGAGACTCTGAGATAGGGTTTAAGGTCAGGAGGCTTGTTAAGAAGTGCTATGGATCAAACCTGTGGAAGGCAGTAGGGAGGAGCCAGGGCTGGGGACTGGGGACAGAAGGGAGCTTCAGTGTGGTCCCAAGTATAGTCTCATGGACCACATTCTAGTTCTGCCACTAGAATGGTCCTTCCCAGTTGTCCGAATTTGGGCCTGAATGGTCATGAATTTATACTCTCCCATCAACTATTCATTAGAGGTCAGCTGTCCTGGGAAGAGGAATGGCTGCAGCTGCAGAGATCTCTGAAGGGCGGGTCACCCACGAGCTGTCTACCAATACCTTTCCCAGCAACTGGGGCATCAGGTTCTTCAGTGAGGGGCTCTTAGCAATGTGTTAGTGTCCACCACACTTTAAAAAATCTAGTACAGTGTATCATTTTTAAACAATCATAAATAATTTTTGGAACAAGGGTACAAATCAGTAATTAAAAATATGTGACCTATAGAGACAGTGCTCCTGTAGTAGGGAAAAGGTAGGGTAAAGGTCTCACTGAGCTTTATTAAAAATTAATAGACAACTTTGACCTCTGTAGCAGACTCAAAGGGGCAAAGGCAGCTACTTTGAGGAATTAGAAACACAAAGGCAGCTAGACTCGAGCAATTAGGAAGACAAAGGTGACAAAACTAGGTCTAAAAGGTCCCAGGTAGCACTAATTTCCCTTTGCTCAATCCTTAAACCTAAGTAACCTGTCCTTAAAGCCCTCACCTGTAATCTTACCTTCCACCAAAAGACAGAGATAGGTCTTAGGGTCAGAAGAAATCCCAGGTCAAAATGAAAGACAAACCAGGGAGCCAATCGGATTTCAGAAGCCTACATAGGGAGAAGGAACCTTATAGAAAGAGCTGGTGGTAAGAGCCCACAAGCAGTATGTCATTTCTCTTGTCCTTCTTTCTCATCTTCAAATAAATCATTTTCCTTTACTTTAGATTCGATCTCTTTAATCCTTTCCTGACACTGAGTTCAGAAATACCGGGCCTTGCTTTTTTCCAGCAAAGCAGTGTTTTGCAGTCCACACCTGGATATTACAGACCCTTGCTCATCCTTGATCATATATGTGGTTACATCTTTGATTCAAGATTTTGCCAGTGTCATTTCTTTCTTTGACGGTGAAAGTGTCAAAGGAGAAGTCTAAAGTAAAAGGAAATTTGAGTTCTTCAAGACTTGACATTTTGTGGGCTCCTCAGTGGAGGTTGTTCTGAGTCCCTCAGGCAGTCAGCTGTCCAGTCCCCTGTCACTGTGGGGTCCCCGCATCACAGTGTAATGATATCTTTATGCATCTACTCTCTCTGCACAAGACTGCCCCTCAAACTGAAGCCCCTCAATATTCTCTTTCGCACAGGGTGCTGCTACAGATTCATGGGTGCCAGAATTCTGGGGATGGGTTCTCTTCATCACGGCTTACAGTCTATTGCAATAATCCCTCTTGAACCCTCACCCCCTCCCCCATTTCCAGTGCTGCCATTCCTCAAGCTTTCATTGTGCCTCTTGCCTGCAGCATTGTCTGTAACAACCTTTCATCTTTCCCCCAGTTTCTATTCTTGATTTCCCAACAGTCCCTTCTCTGTACAGCAGCTAGCCTAATCTCATAAAAATGCAGATCTAAGCATTCTGTCCCAGTTTTAAACCACCAGCCCTCAGGGCCTGCATAAATTAACAGCCTCCCAGCCTCTCCACCCTCCTGGGTCAGACTGGCAGTTTTGTTCCTTTAATGTGCTGTTCGCCATTTTTCCTCAGCCTTCTCCTGTTCTCTTCTCTTCCTGGTCAGCTCTTCCTCCACCTCTCCCTTGACTAGGGACGCCTGTTCATTCCTCAGATCCCAGGCAATGTCTCTTCCAGGAAGCTGTCCCTAACTTCCTAGACAGGTGAGACCTCTTGTGCCACAATCCTTTATCAGTTGCGCACCTTCGTAGTGGAAGTCATATACCAATTTTATAATTATCCAAGGAAAGATGAACATTTTTCTCTTCTCCTAGAATATATTACATGTTACAGTGGTTGAGAGGAACTCAGCATTGAAACCTCACATTCCTAATGCCCAGCACAGGTCCTGCACACAGAAGGTACTTTATGTATTGAGCAACTTAATACATGAAATGTGTTTGTTATTTGAGTCTGTTTGGGCTATTATAACCACACTTTTGAGGTTGAATAACTTATAAACAATAGCAATGTATTTCTCATCGGAGGCAGGAAGACCCAAGATTAACCTGCCAGCAGATGGTGTCTGCTGAGGGTCACCTTCCTCATAGATGGTACCTTCTTGCTGTGTCTTTACATGGCAGGCAGAAGGGTCCAACAGGCTCATCTGGTCTTTTCTTCTGATGTAGGGGAAAGAAACCCTCATCCTACCAGATGTCCAGTATCAATTCGTGTTCTCTAAAATCGAAGAATGAATTCTAGGAACAACGAAGGTTAAGAACAGAATATATTTATTGGGGGAAAGAAAGCTTATGTCTGAGAGAGACAGAAGGGATCCAGAGTTGGTTGGTAAGGACCCTCCCTTTTCTAGGGATTTTTATAGAGCAAAATCATGAGGTGAGGTGGGTCTAAGATGGGGAAAAATGAGAAATCACAGGGTGGGCATGAGGTGGGTCAGCACTATGGTCGATCACTAAGATTAAGCATACAGTTGCTCAGGTCATGTTGGTTAATCGGGATCAAATGGGGAAACCAGTCACGTAGGAAGCCAGCACGAATACAGAACAGGGGCTTCCCCTGAAGGGCGTTGGGTCAGTGGCTCTTCCTGGCTTTCCCAGGTGATCCACACCTATATAGAATATCAATCACTGTTGTTTATTCTTAGGGGAAGGATGTGGGCTCTTTCATTTCATCTTTTGTCTTGAGGTCTGACCCTCAGCAGAGGAGGTGTCTGTCTCCCCTACAGTTGCAAGGTATCCGTCTTTTGCATTGGCTGCTTTGAGAACCCTGTCTGACTGCCTATAGCATTTCTACCTAACCTAGCTGTCTATAACTTTTCTTTCTCTTTCCCCCTCTCTCTCTCTCTCTCACACTCTTTCTTTCTCTCTTTCTAATAAAGACACCAGTCCCATTCATGAGGATGGAGCCCTCCTGACCTAATCATCCCCAAAAGGCTCCAAAATTCCACATTTGGTATTAGGTTTTTAATCTATGCACTTTTTTGGGGAGAGGGGACATTCAAATCATAGCGTTTATTTTCTGTGTTCTTTAAAGGCACAGATGACTTACTAGTCATTTTTGAGTTTCAGTGCCTGAAAACACAGAGTCTGGCATATGCTCAACAGGTATTTGTTAAATGAATGCCTGAATCAGACTATTTGAAGGGGTATTTGGGGAAGAGGGAGCGGAAATTGAGTGGGTACATGAGAGAGGACTTGTCCAAAGGGTTTGAAATTATGAAAAGACCAAATATTCCAAAAACCAAAGTGCGTGAGTAATGGGAACCGTATTTGAACGTTTCTACTGAATGTTTTTTGAGTTCTGATTATGAATAATTTTTATCATAGTTATTAATAATTTTTGTGTTTTCTGAATTTTCTACAGTAAAGATCATTTTCGTTTTATGAATTTTATTTTAAAGGAAAAAACAGATAAACAATAAAAACGAGTTTCAAAACAGGGTAGTCAGGCAGTTAAAATACTTGATACATTGCATATTGTTGCCTTGTAGTAGTTATTCAGAGTACAGGACACTGGCATGATATCTTACCTGAAAAATATTAGCACAAAACATTCTTTTTAAGGAACAGACAGAAGCGAGCTGAATAACTACCGTAACTATCTTGTTTATACATATATTTTTTTCCTTTATCCATTCTTCCTTTCCCCTATCACAGTTTTTTTTTTTTTTTTTTTTGCCGCACCAGGGATTGAACTCACGACCTTGCGCTTGCCGGGCAGGCGCTTAGACCGTTGAGCTAGATCCCCAGCCCTGTTTTTGAGACAGGGTCTCACTATGCCGTTCAGGCTGGCCTTGAGCTCACTTTGTAGCCCAGGCTGGTCTCGAACTCACAATGATCCGCCTGTCTCAGCCTCCCGAGTGCTGGGATTACAGGCGTGAGCCACCACGCCCGGCTAGTTTGTCTTTTCTTTTGAACAGTTTCTTCCCAATTTACAATATCTAATGTACGTATTTTTTATTTTACAGAGAAGAAGAAAAAAATAGAAAAATCAAGATGCAAACAAACCTGAAAAACAACAGCAAAAGCAAAATGACAGTAACAACAACAACAAAACAATAGCTATATAGGTTTTCAAAACAAGATGATAGTAATTTAACAGTGGTTGTTATACTGCGTATTGTTGCCTTCAGAATAGTTGCTCAGGTTATCAGAAACAAGAATAAAACAGAACAGTGAAACAAAATAAAACATTGGATTTCAAAAACAAGGCAGAAAGAAATCCCCCACAGTTGCCAGTGTACATTGCCATCTTCCAAATTAAATATCGTTTTCATAATCAGAAAAAAAAATATTTTAAAAAGATGTGGGCTGATGGCAAACTAATGGACTTTCTGTTCCTAGAAACATTTCAGCAGCTAGGAATGACACCTGCCCAATGATGACAAGAGACTTTTCCATGGGGAGGGGAGGCTGGACAAAGCAAGCAGTAAGATTTTTCCCAACTCTAGTAGCCTGAGGTGCTGTTTGCTAAGTGACAAGTGCTGAGTTCCCTTTCAGAGGAACTCAGCCTAGTTTACTTGACTGCTACATACTCTACTAGTGGCTTTGGTACATTGGAACTGCACTGGGACAGTACTGGCTGTGGGAGAATTTGATTTGTATCCACCTGAGGCTGATACAATGGCAGGGTCTCAGGAGATGGAAATCTTTTTTGTTTCTTAATTTTAATTTTTTTAGTACATAATGATTACAGTCCTCATGGGGCATTTGGTACATGTACCTAACATACCTTAATTATTTTTCATCTGCTTCCCCACTCCTCCTGCCTTATCCTTTGATCCCTTGGTTCTCTTCCTTTTTGCAAGAGATCTGTTTTTGCTTTTTATTTATATTATGAGTTTCTTGTATAAGAGAAACCTTGCCATATTTGAGCTTGTGTGTCTGATTTATTTGATTTTAATATTATAATCTCAAGGTGCATCCATTTTCTTACAAATTACTCAAGTTTATCCTTTTTCATAAACATGATACTCCATTGTGTATAAATATCATATTTTCTTTATTCATCTGTTGATGGAAATATAGACTGCTTCTAAGATTTAACTGTTATGAATTATACTGCTATCAATATGAATATGCAAGATACAGTGATAAAAACAGCATGGTATGGGGAAAAAAACCCCCAAAAAACAGACACCAGGATCCATGGAACAGAATAGAGGATTCAGAAGTAACTCCAAGCACACTCAGCTCCTTTATCTTTGACAAACGTGGCGTAACATATACTGGAAAAAAGAGCCTCTTTAACAAATGGTGCCGGGAAACAGCTGTCTGTGTGCAAAAGATCAAATCTAGTATTCACCATGCATTAAACTAAAATAAAAATGAATCGAAGATCTAAATGTTAAAGCAGAAACAATGTGCTAGAATATAAAATAGGTAAAACTCTTGATAAAAACCTTATACTAATGCAAAAAACATGGTGAGGTGTATTCACATATAAAAGCAAGAGATATTCCCCTAAGAAATATCTATTTTTTATTTACTTATTTTATTTTAAAAAGAAAAAAAACCCCACAGAAAACAAAAACAAAAAAGAGACAAACAACTACAACAACAAAAACCCCAAACAATAACGATGCAGGCTTTTGAAATGAGATGATAGGAATTTGACAATGGTTGTTATATGTGCATTTTTATCTTTAAAAGAGTTGCTTAGTTTACCAGATATAGACATGCAAAATTAATCAAACTGTATGAGTGCTAACTGTTCTTTTCAATGAACTAATAGAATTAGTAGTATAATCATCTTAGCTATCTTATGTGTGTATATATATATATATATATATATATATATATATATATATACAAATTTATATCTTTTTCCTTTTCCCTTGCTTCTTCTTTCTCTTATCCTAGTTGTTTTTTCCCCTTGAGCAGTTTCTTACCATTCCACAAGATCTATTGCAGATTTTGGATTTTATTTACTCTTACACTAGGGAGACAACACAGTATTTATACATGTGAGTCAGATTTATTTCACTTATGAGTATGGTCTCAAGTTGAATCCATTTACCTATAAAAGCCTCAAGTCAATCCTTGTTTATAGCTGAGTAGTACTCCATTGTAAAAAAATTCCATATCTTTTTTATCCATTCCTTGATTGATGGGCACTTGGATTGTTTCTAAGATTTGGTTAAAAATTTCAAAACATGTCAATCATGGGGTAACAATGGTATATACATTGCACATTGTCATCCCCAAATCATTCACCCAGAGCACAAGACATCTGCTTACAATTATCCAAACAATACCAGCACTAATCTTGCTCTTCATTGAACTCAGAGAAATTTCTATAGTATAACTATCTTAACTATTTTTTATATACATATATATATACATACACATAAACATATGTTGTTATTTTCAGCTTCTTATGCTAGTGAGACAACACAATGTTTACATATGTGTGTCTTATTTATTTCCCTAATGAGTATGATTTCAAGTTGCATCCATTTAGCTATAAAAGTCTCCAGTTTATCCTTCTTTATGTCTGAGTACTGTATTATATAAAAATACCACACTTTTTTTTATCAATTCCTCAGTCGATTTAGGCATTTAGGTTGTTTACAAGATCTGGCTATTAAAAATTGTGCTGCTATAAACATGGTGCACATAAATTGCTGTGGTATGATGTTTTTAGTTTTTTTGGAAGATACCCAGAAGGGGAATAGCTGGGTCAAATAGGACCTCTAGTTCTAGTTTTTTGAGGAATTTTCACACTGATGTTCACATTGGTTGCACCGGACTGCGTTCCCACCAACAGTGGAGAAGGGTTCCTTTTTCCCCACAGCCTCTCCAGCATTTATCGTTGGTGGTTTTCTTGATTTTGGCCATTCTTTCTGGAGTGAGATGGAATCTCAGTGTTGTTTTAATTTGCATTTCTCTAATGACCAATGAAACTGAACATTTTTTCATGTATTTATCTGTCACTTGAATTTCTTCATCTGAGAATTGTGTATTCATCTCAGATGCCCATTTCTAGATTGGGTCTTTGAATTTGTGGAGCCTGGTTTTTTCCAATTCTTTGTATGCTGTAGATAGAAGTCTTTTGTCTGAGGGACTGTTGGCAAACATTTTCTCCCAATCTGTGGAATTTTTCCTACTCTGTTGGTGATTTCTTTTGATGTGAAAAAACTTTTTAATAAAATGAAATCCTAGTTGCTGGTTCTTTGAAGTACTTCTTGTGGGGTTTGGTTTTCGTTCATGAACTCTCAGACTACCCCTATGTCTTTGAGATTTCTACGTACTTTGTCTTCCAGCAGATTTAGTGTTTCTGTTTTAATATTTAGATCCTTGATCCATTTTGACTTTAATTTAGTGCATGGTGATGTACACTGGTCTAGTTTAAGTCTTTGGCATGTGGAAATTCGGTTTTTCCAACACCATTTATTTAAGAAGCTGTCTTTCTTCCAGTGAACATGTTTGGCTCCTTTGTCAAAGATAAGGTGGCCGAGTGTGTTTGTAGTTGTGTCTGTATCTTCTATTCTTTCCCATTGATTCTTGGGTCCATTTTTTTTGCCAGAGCTATGCTGATTTTATCACAGTAGCTTTATAGTATAATTTCACATTGGGAATTGTGATGCCTCCTGCCTTGTCTTTGTTGCCCAATATCACCTTTGCTATTTTCAACCTCTTATGGTTCCATATGAATTTTAGGAATGATTTCTCTAGATCTGTGAGGTATGCTAATGGTATTTTAAAAATCAGGATTGCATTAAATCTATATAACAGTTTTGGGAGTATGGCCATTTTCACAATGTTGGCTCTTCCTATCCATGAGCAGGGACTATCTTCCCATTTTCTGAGATCCTCTTTGATCTCATCTTCAGAGAACTATAATTTTCAATATATAGATCTTTTGCTTCCTTTGTTAGATTGATTCCTATTTCATGTCTTTGCATGCTATTGTAAAAGGTGTTGTTTCCCTAGTTTCACTCTCAGTGACTTTGTTGTTTGTATACAGAAATGCTACTGATTTTTGAGTGTTGACTTTGTAGCCAGCTGCATTGCTGAATTTGCTTGTTAAATCTTGTACACTTTTGGTGGAGTTTTTGGGGTCTTCTATGCAGAGTATCATGTCATCTGCAAATAATGACAATTTGACTTCTTCCTTTCCTATCCTTATTCCTTTCATATTTCTTTCTTATCTAATTGTTCTTGCTAATGTTTCCGGAACTATGTTGAATAGGACTGGTGATAGTGGGCATCCTTGTCTTGTTCCTGATCTTAGGTTGAAAGCTTTCAGTTTTTGTTCATTTATTATGATGTTGGCTGTTGATTTGTCATAGATGGCTTTTACTAGATTGAGGTAGAGACCATCTATTCTGAGTTTTTTGTAGGTTTTTTTTTTATCATGAATGAGTGTTGGATTTTATCAAAGTTTTTTTCTGCATCTATTGAGATGGCAATGTAATTTTTGTCTTTGGCTCTGTTAATATGGTTTATTACATTTTTTTATATATGTTGAACCATCCCTGCATTCCTGGGATGAAATCCACTTGGTGTTGGTGTATAATCTTCTTGATGATTTGCTTCATTCAGTTTGCCAGTATTTTATTGAGGATTTTTGCATCTATGTTCATTAAAGAGATTGGCCTATAGTTCTCTTTTTTGGTTGGGTCTTTTTCTGCTTTTGGTATCAGGGTAATACTTGTCTCCAGGAATGAGTTAGGGAGACTTCCTTCCCTTTCGATTTCATTGAAGAGTTTGAGGAATGTTGGCATTAATTCTTCCTTGAATTTCTTGTAGAACTCAGCTGTGAATCCATCGGAACCTGGATCTTTCTTTGTTGATAAGTTTTTAATTACATTTTCAATTTCATTACCTGATATCAAGTTACTCAGAATTTTTATATTTTCTTGATCCAGCTTTGGCAATTCACATGTTTTAGGAATCTGTTCATTTCTTCTGTGTTTTCCATCCTATATGAGTAAAGATTTTCAAAGGAGGTACTGATGATCTGAATTTCCACAGGATCTGCAGTGATTTCACCCTTTTCATTCCTCATGAATTTGAGTTTTTTCTTTTCTTTTTTTTAAGATAAGGTTGGCTAACGCTTTATCAATTTTATTTATTCTTTCAGAGAACCAACTCTGATTCATTAATTTTTTGTATTGTGTTCTTAGCCTCAATTGCATTAACTTCTGCTCTGATCTTCATAATTTCCTCCCATCTATTGACTTGTTCTTATTTTTCTAGAAACTGTAGGTGTAGCATTAGATTGTTTATTTGTGCTCACTCTGTTTTCCTGATGTGAGAATTCATTGTTATAAATTCACCTGTTAGGCCTGCTTTCACTGCATCCCACAGCTTTCAGTATGTTGTGTGGGCATTTTCATTTAATTGTAGATATTGTTTAATTTCTTCTGTAATTTCATCTGTGACCCATTGGTTGTTCAGGAGGGTATTATTTAATTTCCATGTATTGATGGAATTTTTGCTGTTTCTTTTGCCATGAATTTCCAATTTCATTGTACGATGGTCAGATAATATGCATGGAATAATTTCAGTTCTTTTGTACATACTTAAGCATGTTCTATGGGCTAGTATATTGTCTGTTTGAGAAAATGACCCATGTGCAGCTGAGAAGAATGTGTATTCTGATGTTGTTGGGTGGGACGCTCTGTAAGCATCTACTAAGTTCATTCGTGCACAGGTTTGATTCAGTTCTGTTATTTCTTTGCTGGTCGTTGGTCTAGTTGATCTATATCTTTGTGAAAGTGGGGTATTAAGGTCCCTTGTTACAATCGTGTTATCGCTCATTTAATTTTTCATGTCTATTAGTATTTGTCTTATATAGTAGTGTGCTCCCATATTTGGTGCATATATAGTTATGGTTGTTGTCTCTTCCTCCTGAATTTTCACTGTAACAAATGTGTAGTGACCTTCTTTACCTCTTTTGATCATTTTTGGTTTGAAGATCACATTGTCTGCCAACAGGATAGCTACCCCTGTGTTTTTTCTGTGTTCCTGTTGCACGAAGTATTGTTTCCCATCCTTTGACTTTCATTGTGTAAGTTTTTTTTTTAATTAAATGTGTTTCTTGTATACAGCATATTGTTGGGTCTTGTTTTTTGATCCCTTCTGCCAGTCTGTTTCTTTTGATTGGTGAATTGAGGCTATTTATGCTGATGGTTATAACTGGTATGTATTGGTTTATCTTTATCATATTATTTTCCTGTTATTGGTTCCTTGTTTTGCCCTGTTTAATTGCTTGCCTGGCCTGGTAGTTTCTTTCTAATGTTGCTCTTGGTATTGTGAGCATTTTTATCACTATCTAGAATATCTTTCAGTAGTCTTTGTAGGGTTTGATATGTGCTCACAAATTTCTTCAATTGTTCTTTGTCATGGAAGTATCTTATTTGTCCATTAATTTTAAAAGATTGTTTGCAGGGTACATCAATCTAGGTTGTAAGTTGTTTTCTTTCAGGGCTTGAAATATTTCACTTGAAGTGCTTCTTGATTTGAAGGTTTGTGTTGAGAAGTTGGCTGTGATTCTAATGGGTATTCCTTTACAGGTGATCTGTTTTATTCCTCTAGCATCTTTTAATATTCTGTTTTTGTGCTAAATGTCTGGGATTTTGATTATTATATGTCTGGGTGTGGATTTATTTTGGTTATGACTGTTGAGGTTCTATATGCCTCGCTTATCTGATGTCAGAATCTGTTCCCATGCTTGGGAAATTTTCTGCTATTACTTCTGCAAATAGTTTTTTAATGTCATTTGTGGTTGACTCCTGCTTCTTCATTGACACCCATACATTTTCTTTTTTTTTCTTTGAATTGTCTTGGAGCTGTTGAATTGTTATTTCATGGTCCTTTGCTATTTTTAAGAGATCTTTTCTTTCATGGTCACTTGCCTTGATCTTTTCAAGGTCTGAAAGTCTATCTTCAGTTTCATTCAAGTGGTTTTTCCAGCTTTCAGTGGAATTTTTAATTTCCTGAATATCTGTTTGAATGTTTCATTCAAACATTTTCCAGTGCTTCTCTTTTTTTTTTTTTTTGCCTGTGTCTTCTCTAGCTGTGTTGAGCAGCTCTTTCATTATTAATGACATTTCTTTTTTTACTTGAGAGATTATTTCTGATCTGATTTCCTCTATAGCCTCATAGATTTGTTTCTTTAAAATTTTTTTTTATTTTAAAAAGAATAAAACAAAACAAAACAAAACAGTTAAACACAACAAAGCATTTCAGAACAGAACACTGCAAGCAATACAGGTCTTCAAAACATAACAACAGGAAATTAACAATGGCTACCCTAGTGTTGTTTCTTTATTTCACTTGCTATCTTTTCACAGATTTCAGGTGTGTGTCTTCCAATTTATTCTATTTCCGTGTCTCTTGTACTTGTTCTGGGAGGACTGGAGGTCTGAGATTTCATCTTGCTTTTTTGTTTTGTCATTTTCTCCTGTTGGTTCGAATTTCGGTCTTTTCAATCTCACTAGTTTTGCCTATGTCTGGTGTGCACCATTGTTAATGTCCTACCATGAGTCTGGTTTTCTTCCAGTTGCCAGTCCTGGGTACAGGGCAGTGTTATTGGCATGGTCACAGGCCTACCTTTGTCACCTGGGTGGAGGGCAGGACCTCCAGAGATTGTAGGCCTGTTTCAGTTGCCTGGGTGGAGATTTGCCTCCTCTAAGAAATATCTAAATGAGCAGGCCAGTGATATAACTAAGTGGCACAGTGCCTACCTGGCAAGCACAAGGTCCTGAGTTTGATTCCTAGTACATAAAAAAAAGAAAAGAAAAGAAAAGAAATATCTGAATGAGTTCTTATTAAAATATTCTCAAATCAGTACATAAGGTACACATATCCTCAGCCTTCTAGTTAATGTTCCAAAATAGATATGACCAAACTATGGTTTTGACTCAGTTAAAAAGATAGGCCTTGTTCTGATTTGTGTGTTTATGAGCTAGTCTGAAAAACACACTCATTGTTTTTCTCTTCTAAGAGAAAAGCCAAATCATTTCCTTAACATTGTAATAACTGTGAATTAAGAGGGAACAGAATATTCTCAAAGGAAATTTGGTGTGTAGAAATGAGTCTCCTTTAAGCATAGTGGAACATACATAAAATTTCTTTTGATTGTGCAAAATCCCAGGAGGGATGGTGGAGAGATCTGAGATACAGTAAATCTAGGATAAAGATTCATAACAGTGATTTCTACAAAATACATGTGAAAACAATTAGTTTGTTATCAAAACATGTGTAAAAGTATATGTGATGTGTGTGTACTATAGATATTATACTAACATGAATAGACTGGTAGTTAAAAATAAGACCAGATAACAAAGAATTCTAAAATAATTTAAAAATTTGAATTTACAGTAATTAGCATTCCTCTCCTTTAATTTCTAAGGAGTCTTACTGTTACTCCTGTGGAAGAATCAGTCTGCCATTTGTTTGACTAATTTACTCTTTTACATTATATGAGAACTTTATACTTTAGATTCTCAGTCCCAAAGAGAATTCTAGTCATTTTATCAACTGAAAGAAAGAGGAGTGCATTTTCTACTCGATGTAAGCTTTAAAAGATACAAAAAGAGCTATGTAAACACAATGTATCTGATCATCATTTTGTAGACAAATGTGCAAGAAAGTTCCAGAATTTCTAGTTCTCCCTTTTTGCACTCCCAGAAAACTTTTCTTTGAAGTAAACAAATTCAGCATGCACTAGGGTTGGGAGTGGAAAGTGAGAAGTATGTGATATGAAACATGCTCTGCCAGGACTGGGGCTCTCATGGCAGGACCAGGAGCTAATGCTTCCACCAGAACTGGTTGCAGTTGTGCCAAAAACATGCCTGAAGGGTCTTGCAAAAGCTAGTAATAGAGATGTGTGCAAGGAAATAGAAATGTGTTTCATCAAAGCACATCCAACAAAATCTTCACACTGATTCAAGTGCATGTAAAGCCCCAACCATGCAAATTGTCCTGTTCTTCTGAAGGTAATATGAGTCACCACCTATTTCACCCATTCTGCTCCAAGCCTTTCTCTGCTTTTACATGGCTCTCCAACTTCTAACTTGGCTCCAGCCTTGCCTCTCTACTTTTCCTTTGTTATGATTAACTTTGAAGTTCTCGTCTGGAAATACTCCTCTTACTGGATGAAGAATTCCTCCTCAAATACCATCCTAAAACAACCCCCCAGCTTCCCTGGTCTGTAATAGTGGGCAAAAGCCACATTCTGGCACTCTGTCTCCACTTCTGCCATTTTGGCCCATTTTATATCTATATTCCCTGCCAGGGAAGAGGAATTTGATAAAAGATAGCATAGGAATCTTATGTAGAGGCAAAAGAAAGATGGCTTGTATATGGACATTAGCCATCCTCATTTCTATCAAAGAAGACAGGCAACCACAAATGGCTGATCTCATGGCTTTAATAATGGATGCATTGGAGATATTTTAACCGTTATTTAAATTTTTTTTACCTTTGCAACATGATTTATTTCCAAAAAATTTAGCATTCAGTTTTGATAACTAAAATAACTGTGTAGAACTTACTTCCCATTTCTCTTTGAATTGTATTTTGTTCCCCCACATTTTAACATTTCTGAAACTGTATATGTTTTACAAGCATGATGATTTATAATCACCTACCAGGAATGTCTGTGATTAGGTATGTGTCATATCTATTATTGTGCAAACTTGGTCTTAACGCTTTGTGTTGTTACTTGAATCTTGTTATATGGATGGTTGGCACTGCATGTGTTGATTGCTATTTAGTAAGTCTTAAGTAGATGACAACATGATTTTGTTTTTGTTTTTGATTTTCTTTTTTCTTTCTTTTTTTTTTTTGTACCAGGAATCAAACCCAGGGCCTCATGCTTGCCAGGCAGGCAGTGTGCCACTGAGCTACATTCCTGGACCCATGATTTTGATTTTCAAATAGAATGTTAAGGTGTTCACAGAAAAGAACACAGGAGTGAGATGAAAGTGACAAACTAAAGAATCATCACTGTAGGACTGACACGGCTCCATATGGTCTTGCAAAGCAACCACTGAATGTTTTACCTCAGAAAGACATTAACTATTGATAAAGTCATGTTTCATTTTCTTGATTTGAGTTAAAAACAAAAGAATTGCTTACCACACACTAAGCCATATGTCAGCAGAAACTACAAAATCCCTTGGAATAGATAAATGATGTTTTGAAGAATTAACACTACTTAGAACCATCATTAAGATGTTAGACCTTAGTTTCTTTGGGAAGATTTTTTTTTCTTAATGGTATATTTAAAAAGGAGTGACTTTTTCAAGCACCTATTTAGTTAAAGATTCTCTGTTGTGTGCTTTTCCATGACACATGCCTCACATCAACTCTGTTCTATAGATAGTGTTGTCCCCAAACTAAAGACAAAAGATGAGAAACTTGGTTATATCTGATTTTGGTGGAGTGAGAACTTGAATTTTCATGTATCCATGCCCAGAGCCTGTGTCATTGTCCTCTGAGATTCTACTGCCTCAGTAAACATCTTTCTTATTTTCTAGTCTCTTTGCCTATCAGAAGCAACTTTGGGGAGATTAGGTGCACCTTGAGACCATAATGTTAAGTGAAGTACATCAGACACACAAGCTTAATAAAAGACAGACAATAGAAAAAAAAAAAGAAAGAAAAATGTTATCACAATCCAGCGTGGCCAATGTATCTAAAAGTGTACCTTGATTTAGTACAATTGTTTTATATATTTTATACATTTTTTTACTGGTTAGTCTCATTATTTTTTTGAAAATTTTATTTTAAACAGGATAAAACCAAACCAAACAAAACAGAATAAAGCTATTCAGAACAGAACAATGAAAGTTATATAGGACTTCAAAACAAAATAGGACATTAACAATGGGTACCATAATGTCTCTTGTTTTCTTCAAAATAGCTGTCCATACCATCAGACACAGTAAAATCAAACAGAACAAGACAGAGTAAATCTACACCAAACAGAACTATGAAAACAATGCAGGAATTCAAAACAAGATAATAGAAATTAACAATGGTTACCACCTTCCCTTTTTAGACATTTCCTCCCCTATCACTTTCATAACATCTATTGTACATTTTGGATCCCAGTTACTCCTTCAGTTTTTTACACAGCAGATAACATGATATTCATCTATATGAGTAAGCCATTTCACCCATAAGCATGATCTCAAGTTGCATCCATTTACCTATAAGAGCCTTAAGGTTATCCTTCTTTATAACTGAGTAGCTTTCCTTTTTATGAAAATACCATATCTTTCTTATTCATTCTGTGGTTGATGGGCAAGCCACCCCTGCTTTTTTCTGGTTTCCTGTCACATGGAAAGTTGTTTTTTCTCCTTTGACTTTCAGTCTATGAATTTCCTTTTGAGTTAGATGTGTTTCTTGTATACAGCATATTGATGGATTGTTTCTTGACCCACTCTCCCTGTGTTTCTTTTTATGAGGCCATCTACATTAATGGTTACAACCAGCATGCATTGACTCATCTCTGCCCTGCTATCCTCCTTCTGTTTGCCCCCTACTTTTCCCCTTAGTTCAGTTGCCTGCTCTGTTTGGTGGTCCCCCTCTGCTGCTATTCCTGGAATATCTTTTAACACTCTTTGTAGGGTTGGTTTGGTGGTTATGAATTCCCTCAGTTGTTCTTTATCATGGAAGTATCTTATTTTTCCATTAATTTTGAAAGATAGCTTTTCAGGGTACATCAATCTGGGTTGGAAGTTGTTTTCCTTCAGGATTTGAAACACTTTACTCTTCTTGGCTTGATGGTTTGTACTGAGAAGTCTGCAGTGATTTTGATGTGCTTTCTTTTATAGGTGATCTGTTTCTTTTCTCTAATAACTTTAATATTCTGTTCTTGTGCTGAATGTCTGGGATCTTGATTATCTTATATTTGGGCTTAGATTTATTTTGGTTATGGCTACTGGGAGTTCTATATGCCTCAGTTATTTGTATGTCAGATCTTTTTCCCATGCTTGGGAAGTTCTCTACTATTACTTCTATAAATAGTCTATGTCATTTGTACTGACTCCTGCTTTTTTTTTTTTTTTTTCGGCACCGGGGATTGAACTCACAACCTTGCGCTTGCTGGGCAGGCGCTTAGACAGCTGAGCTAGATCCTCAGCCGTTTTTGAGACAGGGTCTCACTATGCTGTTCAGGCTGGCCTTGAGCTCACTTTGTAGCCCAGGCTGGTCTCTAACTCACAACGATCCGCCTGTCTCAGCCTCCCAAGTGCTGGGGTTACAGGCGTGAGCCACCACGCCTGGCTGACATTGACTCCTGCTTTTTTGCTGACACCTATCACTCTTAAATTATTTTTCTTTGCATCATTTTGCAGCTGTTAAATTATTATTTCCTGGTTCCTTGTTATTTTTAAGAGAACTTTTCTTTCACAATCACTAGCTGCAATCCTGTCTTCAAGGTCTTAAATTTTATCTTCAGTCTCTTTAAAGCAGTTTTGCCAGCTTTTGATGGAGTTTTTAATTTCCTGTATATCTCTTTGTATCTGTTTCATGCATTTTAATTCTTTCCTGTATCATTCATTTAATGTTTCCATCATTTTCCTGTGCTTCTCTTTTTTATCCATGTCTTTTTTTTTTTTTTTTTTTGCGGCACCGGGATTGAACTCACAAACTCACACTTGCCAGGCAGGTGCTTAGGCCACTGAGCTAAATCCCCAGCCCTTGTCTTTTTGATACAGGGTCTCACTATGCCATTCAGACAGGCCTTGAGCTCACTTCGTAGCCCAGGCTGGTCTCAAACTCACAACGATCCTCCTGTCTCAGCCTCCCGAGTGCTGGGATTACAGACATCACCACCAGGCCCTGCTTATTCATGTCTTCTTTAGATATGGTCAGCAATTCTTTCATTATGTTTGTGATTTCTTCTTTTACCTGAGACATTATTTCTGATTGGATTGCTTTCACAGTCTCATGAAGTTGTTTCTTTACTTCAGTTGCTATCCTCTCAGAGATTTCAGGTGTGTGACTTTCATTTTCTTCCATGACTGTATCTCCCAGGCTTGTTCTGTGTGTGGGCTGGAAGTCTGAGATTGCCTTTTACTCCTTCATCTTGACATTTTCCTGGGTTCCTCCCAACAAATCAGTTCCCAGGCACTTTCCACATTGGCTGCGCTCTGCAGTGTAGGAGAATGGGCCTGGCACATGGGTTTCTCCGAACCCAGCCTCCCAGGGAGGCACTGGGGCATGGAGCAAGCTACACTGAGGCTTTTCCAATGGCCATGGGCGTATGCCGGTGGGGCTACTTCTTCTCTCAGCCTGTGTGGCTACATGAGGATCCCCCAGATGGTGGCAGGCACACAAGAGTGTGTCTACATGTTTCTCTTGGCCCATGATGTCTGCCCATGGGACGCAAGCACCTCTGATGGCCTGCAGGTACATGGGGCATATTTGGCTTTTTCTCCCTGTCCATGCTAGTTACCTGAGGGAAGGAAGCCTCCCAATCGCAGCATATGCACAGGGGTGGGTCTGGCTGTTTCCTCCTGCCCGCACTGGTTACCTGAGGGAAGCAAGTGTCTGAATGGTGGTAGGCATGTAGGGGTGGGTCTGACTGTTTTTCCCTGCTGGCACTGGCTGCCTGAAAGAGGCAATCCTTCTGATGGCTGCAGGCATGCAGGGACAGGTCTCTAGTCTGGTTATTAATCTGTATTTATGAGAATTAACTTGATAAGGAATTATAAAATAAATCAACTTGGTGCTGGCCAAAAAAGGGAAAAAATTTAAAAATTGGGGTGAAGGGGAATCTTGGGAGTTGCAGTCTCCCAAATCCCTGGACAAGTGAATGATGAAAGATAAAATAGCAAAGAGAATGCAGTGTGGATTGTGGGAGTCCAGGAAGGTCAGAACTTTTGTGGCTAACACAGAGACTTCTCTGAACTAGCCAGTATTTATTGAGTCCTTAACATATCAGGGGGTGCGGGAAAGTGCAGAGAATAGCTGAGGCAAAAAGGGGTACAAGAATGAGCAATGCCTTGAAAAAGTAGAACAAAGACATTCCAAGCAGTAAATCTTTAATGAGAGAACTGTTTGATCTCTATGGTTGGCAGTCATGTTTTCTGAGTGAGATTTACTGCCCTCACCTGCATTGTTATCTTTCCTTCAGAGGTATCACAGTGTCATAGACCACTATAGGTCTCTACTGTGACCACTGGCATGGAGAGTTCTATTTTCTGCACACTAGCTGCTGGCTCTTTGGGGGAAGTCATGTAGGCCTGAGACAGACTCATAAGGTAATTTAGAAAGCCAATCGATGAATTCTAAAGCCTGCTCAACACTGCTTCAAAGCGATCTCTGTCAGAGGAAGGGGAAAAAAAGAATTGAGATATGTTATGTACATATACTGATTCCCCACAATGAATTTAATTATTATGTACTTAAACACGTGCTAAGAAAAGTAAATAAAGCAATAAAACAGATGAGATTATTATACATAAATATTTGTATCCAAGGTAATCTGGGAGAGAGAATCAGAATGAATAAAAATGAAAAACATTTAGATTTCTGTCTAAATTTCTAATTTTATTCATACACAGTTTTTAAAGGTTTAAGCATGTTTGGAAAAGTGATTTGTTCTTAGATCAGGAACAAAAATGGCAGTTTTCTTGGGAAAAGCCACTCTGTGGTAAGACTGTGGCAGTAAGGGTGAAAGTGCCAGAAATAGCCACAGGAAGCTGAGATTTTGAAATTCCTAGTGTGGTTCTGAACCTAGGAGGAGAATTTACTTGTTTTGGGAATTATTGCATCATGTAATGAAACCAGAAAGATTATTTGTTATGCTTTACAACTTTACTTCTTTTTTTGATCTTGTCCAAAGACACTGAGAATTGTGTTTTAAAGTAGAGGCATCCAATTAACTAAGTCACAAAGAGTTTGTAATAGGTAATAAAAGTAATTCTTTTCCCCCAAATTGAGCTGGTGGGACCACGGTCTTCTTCTTTCTTAGGTTAAACATTCAGTGAAAAAAAAAAACAATACATGGCCATCTTTGGACTGCAAAATTTACTATGAAAGATCTGACTGAACACATTGCTGCCATTAAAATCATTAACACAATGCCACCTAATACTTCATGACTATTTTTTTAAAAAAGGTTTTTCCTAGTGATTAAAACAGCTAAGGTTATTTACTGGGTCTTAAGACTAGGATGGTAGATTTAAAAATAATATTTAGGCGATCATTCACAAATATACCTATCTCACTCTCTTCCTGTCCAGCTTCAGATGAAGAGACATTTCTCTAGTCTCAGATGAGTTCCCTATCTGTAATTTGAATAGAAACATCAAAATTAAATTTGTGGGACAAGGTTGATCAATGGGTACTGAGCTATAGTTAGATAAGACCAAGAAGTTCCGGTATGCAATTGCCTAGAAGGGTGACTATAGATATTGATTCTGTACTGTATACCTTAAAAAGCTAGAAGAAAGGATTTTGAATGCTTTTTACATAAATGGTAATAAGTGTTGGAGTTGATAGGTATGTATAACTTGGTTACATGATGTACGCGTATATTAAAATGTCACATGGCATTCCATTAATGCATATAATTTTTATGTTTTTAATTTATCTGTTAAACAGTTAAATGAAAAAAATCATTCTCTTGTAGACAGAAAAACAAACAGATGATAAATTTACCATCTGCCTCATCTCTCTTAATGTTAGTTCTGAGTTTTCTACTTCACTGACTAGTGCCATCATTTGTACAGATTTCTAAGCAAGCTTCTAAGAATCAGTGGAAACTCTTCTTTTCCATCTCCATACTCTGGCCCCATCTAATCACCAGTGCCCCACCCATTTTTACTAATTTAGTATTTTCCCAGTCTGTCCATTTAGATTGGTTCATTTTCCATTTTTATAATGAAATATGTTTGGCTAAGTAACTTCATAAAGAAAATAAATTTATTTATTGCCAGTTCTAGGACTTAGCATTTTGCAAATGTGATTGACTCTGATGGGAACCTCATAGCAGATGGTATCACAGTGGTGTGTGTGTGTGTAAAAAGGAAAAGATATAGCAAGACAGGAAGCCAGTGTGGCTGGAAAAGGGGCTGGCTGCTCTTTTGTAGCTCTCTT